>DWNR01001711.1:0-14433 GCA_018250455.1 Polygonus leo | reverse complement strand
TTTTTAGAAAACGTCGTTTAATCCGTGTTTTCAGGCAATGAACAACGGTAAGTTTCTCAGCTATTCAACAATAGATGACGCTGCTTATGTTAAAAATATCCGAGCGAAGCTCGGTCGCCTTGCTAGTTATATTAATAGTAATAACATAATTGGCCCTTAAAGACAGGAAGACTGAGAAAGTTGGGCCCGGGCCTCTCGTCAGAATAGGAATAATTTAGGCCAGCGGCTGGCAAACCGGGGCCCTCGGCATGTCGTAATTAAATAAATCTTTAGGTTCTTTAAATAGATGTACGTCTATCTCAAAATAATGTCTTAAAAACTTTAGAAGTATAAATTCTCCTTAAATATAAGAGATTACCAAAATCTATATACAAATACGATGCTCTCTGCCTACCCCGATAGGGATTTGGCGTGAAGATGTGTGTGTGTGTGTGTGTGTGTGTGTGTGTAAATATATATAAATAAAAATCAATCCCTTTTTACCTTGGTCACGCGTGAACGTCTGGAAGGATTTCGCATTTTTTTGTGTTTTTATTGCCAGAACATGGTTCTTAACAAAGAAAAACTTACGAAAGTTGCGCGGAAAGTTAGATAATTCAAGAAAACTTAACGATCATATTAACTTTTCTATTGTAACCATAGCAACATAACATTTTTACTAACAGTAGTTATAATTAAGACAGGACAACGCCTGTCGGGTCAGGTAACATTATATAATTATATTAATTATTTTTATCAGCATCAGAAACAAGTACAATACGCCTTGGTTTTATTTTGCCGCCATGCGTGGTTCCTCAGTTTTGCCGACCACTGATTTAACCCATAGTCTAACCAACTTTACGGTGGCCAATCAGGAATTTTAGACCTCTTACAACTTTGAGTTCTTACAACTATGGGATGTGATGATGATGGGATGTTTGCCTTGTTTTTCACATAGAAAGATTGCGCGATTGAGATATAGTCAAAAATGTTGTACGTGTTTAGAAAATAGCAATTAGTTTCAGTATATAACAGATTATAACAGATTATATTAAATTAATTCATCGTTACTTAATTCATTCATTACTTAATCATATTTAGACGAGAAAAAGTTTTACGATCCTTAAAAGGCATAAAGCCGTACAATTTCCAAATGTTGCGTAATTTTAAAGAAACCGTTAACCTTTTGTAGGTCGATATGTAGATTCTTGTACAGATTGTATACATATAGTATAGGGATCGTATAGCGATTCAAGTTTAAAGTTAGTTTAGGATCAATTTATATAATATACCGTAATTTGAAAGAGTCCCCCATCTTCAAGGATTATTAAAAATAAAATAGGAATTTGAAGTATATTATATGCTTCTAATAATTATAAAAAATACTTTAATACAAAAACGAACGTATTAAGATAAAGGGATATTTTTTATAGGACGGCAACCTTTTCCAATAAATTAATAATAACTTCGAATATGTTGTGTAATTCTCATTAAATTATTGAGTCAACTCAAATAAAATATTAAGTTAAAAAAAAAATCTTAAAGCAGTAAAAATCATTTAAAATCATTCGTAGATTACCGCAGTTTGACATAACATGATAAGAATCTTAATATTTGGACTAAAGACTTACAGAACTTACAGTGCCAAATTGTAAACAAACAAAAGTGCCTACTAATCCAGTTATATACCTTAACACTTAGTAAACGTATCGCAATAGTTCCGATATGACCACAGTTCCGATAACCCACTTCGCGATATCAACTTTAGCGTCCGCTCGCAAAGGTCGCTCCCGGTAGAGCGTCTTACCACGATGGCCACTTGGGACTGATTCTCAGCACGCACCAATTCCGCTGACTATGACAGCTGAACTTTTCATTCACCTCCACTCGTACAACTAGAAGGACGTGTATGAAATTGTAGCTGGTTTACTACGCTATGGAACTATCATATGTTTATTTACGAGGACGTGGATTCAAAACATATAAAAATTTAAACTATTTCAAAGCTTCCCGAAATATTTATATGTTATATTTTTGTCGTTTACAATAATCTCGTAAGAGTTTACCTTTCTAAAAGTCATGTTTTGGTTAAATTAGGGATAAAATAAATATTTGTGTTAATTTAACTGTTGCACAATGTAGTGATTTCGACGACATCAGCAAAATAGTTGTAAAAACTTAATAAGACGTATATTTTTATATAAAAAGTACGCAATGATATTACATGACATTTATTAAAAAATAACATGTTTTTCTTTCATATCTCATCATCCATTACAAGAAAAACTTAATGATACCTAAATGTAATGTCGAATTATCTCTTTTATTACCTCCAGAATTTAAAATATTCCGTGTTTTATCTAAAAAAGAAAACATAAATCTTTCATTCACTCCAAATACTTACGTATACACACAGTTAGTAAGGGCCTCTTTATTAGCTTGAAAACCTGTATTACTGGATGCCCGCTCATCCAAAAAGACAAACATTTTGTAAATTGAAATGATACAGATTACATGTCAACATCATCATCATCATCATCATCATTATCACAAACTTTATTTTGTGATAATGATGATGACTTTTTATTATTGTCCTTCTTATTTGGCACGGATCTCCTCTCAATAAAAGAAGGATTTTTTTTATTTTAACCTAGCAATAAGCCAGTGCATCGTAGGCTTTGAAGGAGAGCTCTTTACGCACCTTTTTTGAAGAACCCCATGTCATAGCGCAATTTTTTGTGTTCAACGACTCCTAATCTTTTTTACATACAGAAGAGATACTAGCCCAAAGCATTGACATTATTTTTTATTAAATAAATAGGTTATCTGTATTTTTCTGACAGTTTCGTATATATGCCTATAATTATAAGTATCAAATAATATATTATCGATCAATAAATCTAGGTTACTTAAAATAACTAAATAAAATGTAGTTGGTATGACCTAACGCAAAGTCAGTATTTTGTTAAAACGACTGCATCGTAATGAAATTTGAATACCATAGGCATAAATTTAAAAGCTGGCAAAAGTAAAACTGACGTATGTATACAAAATAACAAATCTACGCATTTTATGTTACATCTATGCAAATAATTAATTGATTTTTCTTTCTAGAATGTCATCGTATCTGTTGATTTATTGTCGATGAATTTTTACGCGTGCTTTCTACCGCGTGGCTCTTTCTATCGTTTTAAGGTAGTAAACGAGTAGGTATGCAGTTCACCTGATGGTAAGTGGTCACTGCCGCCCATGGACGATTAAATCGTGAACGTCCCCGAGTACGATTAAATCGTACTTGAAGTTGACCACAGATGTGTTGCTACCCTTGAGGACTAAGAAGTTCGCCTCGCGTTTAAGTATGGCCGGGTACCACGCCTCTTCAAACCGCCTAAATTGCTTCACGGAGGGTTATGGTGGCGGCGGCGGTACCTCCCGAGTCGAACTACATGAGTTCTTCCACCTGGCTTTTTCCAGTCTATAGCCAATTAAGAGTTGGATTGCATGAACTTTCCACACCTAATAGATAGTTTTTTGATAATTTTAGAAATATTTTATTTAAGTACTTTATTACTAAAGCTGAAATCATGCCAATAATACGGTCATAAGCCTGTGTTATAAGATGCATTCCGGTATATACCACAGTAATCTTACTGTGCCCGTACGGCGACCCTCTTATAATTTTAAACTTTTTAACTTATTATACAATATTTTCCTTATAGTACAATTTCACGCCACCTATTAGATCCAAGGTTATGTGGTTATGCGAAAGATGAATATCATGATGCCATCATCGTCATAATATTTACATTTAATTATCCTCTGAGCTTACCGAACAAAACAACCATGAACATTTTCGAAAAATATGCATCTCAAACCAATTTTTTAAGTGATGTTTGTACCAACGAACAACATTTTGATTTATATTTATACATACAGATAGATCATATTTGTAGTTATTTACAAGTATTCACTACTTTAAGAAAAAAGTATAGGTTTTTTACTCATTATTTTTTTTAATTTTGGCAATTCTATCGTCAGTGAAATTTCGAATTAGTTAAGCCAACTTCACTTTGCAGATGCCAATTTACTTCTCGACTCTTTTGCGAATATCTATTAAAATTACACACAGACACACATCTTCACGCCAAATCCCTAACGGGGTAGGCAGAGAGTATCCAGTGCCAAATGGCACGGTTCTGACATACTTGCCTTGCTTCTTCCACTTTCAAAACTCTCCTTATACAAACACGACGATTTCGGAGACTCTTGACATCTCCTTCAGACAGCACACGATCAATTTGATCATGAAATGTCTATTAAAATTATATTTAATTAAATAGATATTAAAATTACTGGCTTCTACCTTTAAATATTTTGTTTAGATATACATTTGTAGAGCTAAGTACTGGAATGCTTTTCCGGACTTTAAGTTAAAAGTGATTAATAGGCTTTTTCTAACTATATGTGCTTCCTTTTAGACCACATGATTGCTCGTATCATCCGTGATCACGGTGAAATGTTTACCTACATCAAACAAAAAACTATTTTTAAGAGAAATAACAAAAATGTGAGAGCATGTGATGACGTTAGACTTTTAATAAGATCCTAGTAAGATTAGCAGAAAAAAAACAAAACTTGACATTTCTTAATATTGTGCAATATTACCGTTGTCGAATGGTGGTATAAATATGGATTGACCGCTTGTATGAATTTTAATGGCAGGATCAGATATATAAAGGCTATTATCCTGTCAAGTATCGTTATTTTTAATAATTAATTAGCACGAGCTGATTCTGTAAACAAATCTTTATACGTATACGAAGTACATGTTTTTCTTTTACGTATAATACTTTTGCACGTGTGGAAGTCATTGAACTCCTGCTTACCGGCTTGTCGAAATCTTGATAATTTTTTTGTACGTCTCGTGGGTCCCTGAATATTTAGTTTGCACCAAGTAGGTAATGCTATGGGTACTAACAGATTTTTATTTTGTGTATCTTTCTTATTACTTTCTGAAACAATTTAGGGTCTAAAGCTACATAGTTTTTAGTAGGACAGCGTCTACCCGGCTCCGTTTTACATTGATTTTAAAAAAGGTGGACGTACCCATTTCTATCGTCTACATGTATATGATCGTTATTTTTCCTGTGGGTTAGTATAGCGTCGAATCGGTCTCATTTTTAGGGACCCGCAGGTATCCAAAGGGTAAAAAGGATCCTATTAGTAAGTCTTCGCTGTCCGTCTGTCCGTCATCAAGCTGTTTCTCATTAATCGTAATAGGTAGACAGTTGAAATTGTCACAGATAATGTTCTTCTGTTCCGCTATAATAACAAATACTAAAAACAGATTGAAATGAATATGTAAGTGGGGTAAACAACAAACGTTATTTTTTGCCGTTTTTTGTTTTTTCTGACGTTTTTTGTTTTTTCTGACAATGGTACGGAACCCGTAGTGCGCGAGTCCGACTCGCACTTGGACGCTTTTTTCTCATAATGATTTGACCTTGGAATTCGAAGATACACTAGGAAACTCGGTTGGGTTATGTTGATATGTATTAGGAATGTGAAAATTAAAGGAGCCGACCGCCGTAGCGGCTAACAACCACGGGCCATTATAACCAGTGTAAGATTATCCATCGCTAGCCATTCCTAAAGTAAAATATTTTTATATAATGTAACAACCGATTTCAGAAGCAACTAAAAAGCTAAAACCAATTGATTTATAATTTTCCATTATTTATTTACATTTAAAGTTATGACCTCGCAACAACTTAAAGCATGTTAACGTTTGTATACGACGGTACAGTCAGACAATCTGGCGTCTGCTACACGCCTTCACGTAGCCTATGTTTATATATATATATAGTTTAGGTTTTAGGAAACTAAGCTTTTCGATTATGTCATTATCCTTATCATTACAACCCATTATTATACCACTGCTGGGCACAGGTCTCCTTACAATAAGAAGAATTTAATACTTAATCCGCGCTGTCCAATTTTCCTTAACAAAAATACATATGGCAATTTAGAGTATATATTCTATCTAAGTCTATATTTCAGAAACATACAATGAAAGATGTACAGACCACAAAGTACAGTAACAAATATACATAAATCAGCAAAGTTTCCACTAATTACTTATGCATAAATAATTTACAGAAGATAAACTTTAATGAGCAGATCAACAATACACAACGCTAATAAAGAAAATTGTGAAAAATTGGAGGAATATCTATATTAAATAGTCCATTTATTGAGGAAGGCTATAGGCTATATAACGCTACGACCGGAGCGGAGTATCAATGAAAAGTGTTGCATAAACGGGAAAATTTTTACCCACTCTCTCTAATATGACGCAAATGCGCGGGTCAGCTAGACAAGAATATATTTTTATCCCTTTCATAGATATCGGTGATTATATGTATAAAGTGGTAACTAATCAATATTACAGGTTTCTCTCACTTCTTCAGGTTGAAACACATTTTACCAAGTACACGCGTACATACACATGAAGCGAATATCTTACGATCAGGGATAGAATTTCATTTTTGGCAACCTTAGGTACAATTCAATCGCAGTTGTGGTTGATTACGAGATGAGTTTCCTAATGAACTATTCGATCTGATTCCTACGTCACCTCTCGATCATCGTACCACTCATCAAATTATGACGTATCATCCACATCGACTGGGCGTCCAGGCCGTCGCCCCACCTCACCTATCATAGTAGTCACCTCACTTAGGTAGCCCGTCTGCCTTGTGCCTAGGTTTAGATATCAAAAAGGGCACCGCATGTTCGTTTACAAATTGATACGATAAAAAATATAGGTGGGCAAATATAGTCGGGTCATTTTATAAATAAATAACGGCCAGCAAACAGCAATAAAGGTCCATAAGGCTATCTTTTAATTTATTCATCTCATAGGCTTCCGCTTTGAAAGGGTCAGTCAGTTTTATTTACATAGAATTCGGTGAACATAAGAAGAACTTAATGGGCATTATTTTGTTTATAATTAGGTGTTTACGAAACTATTGCTTCAAAGGTCAAAAATATATTGCCTCACTTTATTGATTAAAATATCCCCCATTTACATAACATTTGTTTTGTCTGTTTTGTCTATTTAAATTTTATTGCGCAGAAATTGTTAAAAAATTTGAATATCAAAAATGTTATCGCAACATTTTATTTTATATATTTACATAGCGACGAATTTGTGTCAATTTAACTTATTTAACTTGGTACCTACATGTGGGGTCTACACGTGGTATTCGCTTTTCTAGGCGAGGTGGGAGGTCAGCTTGCCCTATTTGAGTCCATACAGAAGCGCGTGGTTCTGGTCGCCAACAACCTAAACATCGACAGCAGAGTCCTTAAGGGTCCGAAGGGATATAAGAGCCTCTTGCGTGTAGAGCCCACGTCTCCTATTCGCTATTGGCGAAGTATTACATTCTAACAATATCGTCTGGGCGAATGGCGGTCCACCACGGTTCAATTTGCACCTAATTTGCTAATGCATACGTGCAATATGTAGAATGAACTTCCTTCTGAGGTATTCCCGAAACCGTATGTATGTCATACGGTTTCGGGAATACCTCAGAAGGAAGTTCAACACACCGGTTGAAGGAAGGGCGTCAAAAAAAAGGGCGAAATGGGCTTTTTTCAAAGTGTTGCAAATGTATCTACATAGGCGACGACTTTGGCTATAAAGATTAGTTTAGTTTAAAAATAAGCTATTTAAATAATATTAAATACAAATATAGATATTTATTTACCAGGACTAGGACCAGGCCGCCGTTATTTCCATAATGTATATTCAATAGTAGATATCTACATTCTTCTTTTAATGTCAAGTTAAATTCAAATCTATCTATACATAAATATAAATAAAGCTGAAGAGGGTCGAAAGTCTGTTATGGAAGATATTCGAAAACTAGTTGGCTGGTGATACTTAGAATGGATAACAGAACACGTTTCAACAGTTTTTATAATTTTTGTCTGTTTATCTGTTTGTTTGTTTTTTTTGACCGCGCATCACGTAAAATGGCTTAACGGATTTTGATGCAAACTTTACTAATCTGTCGAAAATACCCCTGGCCAGGTTATAGGCCTTAAAAATTTTCAACCCCTAAAACGAGGAGTAGTCACAACGGGGTAGCGTGCGGAGTTGCGGGCACAGCTAGTATGATAATATATTTCTGAGTGAATTGCAATTATTGGCTGATGACGCCAAGTAAGACTAGATTATGTAAAGACAGCAAATATTATCATTTGTAGGTTTAAGCTTCCCATACTCAGACTAATGGCACTATTTATTGTGAAACTGGTTCTAATAAACACCCAAACAAAACACATAATAACTATACTATATAGATGGTGGAGCTGCTACCATTAAATTTTATTATGTATGCAAATTTTGAACAATATACGCAGAAACATAAAGACAAGCAGGTTCATAGAATTAAAGTTGATATTTTTATAACAGTGAGTAATAAATTAAAGTATAAGAAATACTACGAAATTCTACTACTACAGTGTAAACATAGTAAAACAGTAAACCACTTTTAAAAAGGGTTATAAATTAATTTTATTATAAAACTAGCTGTGCCCGCGACTCCGTCAGCGTGTAACTCCTTGTGTGTTATTAAGTTAATGTATTGGTAATATTGTTTAGATCACACTCACATGAGGCTTAAGTACCTATAGAACGAAAATACTTCAGCGCAAAGCTTTCGGGTGAACTATGAGTAGACAAACATAATCAGAAAGCTTCGAACTGCTAAGCTATCGGGAGTTACACGTGTTATTGTAAGTCAACCATAAAAGATAGACATATGTCGTCGTGGGATAATTTTTATATAATTTTAAGGAGAACATTTCCGTCATACATTATTTCTGTGTAGCTTTAACCATTAAGGTTGCACACGCGACGGAAGCTTAAATATAATAAGCTTAAAATAGAGTAACTTCTCCCGTTATCCCAACATTTTCCTTCACTACTCTGCTCCATATGATTGTATTTGTTTCTATAACGGTTATACAGACAGACAGAAAAAAAAATACTGATTGCATTTTTGGCATCAGTATCGATCCCTAATCACCCCCTGATAGTTATTTTGGAAATATATTTAATGTACAGAATTGACCTCTCTACAGATTTATTATAAGTATAGATATAATATTATGTTTAGATAGTCGCATATTTACATGAAAAAACAAAACACGAAAATTATTCTGTATATTCAACCCTGCATTGCTAAACCAGTAGATGCAATTCGTAACAAGAGATTTATCCTTTTATTATGGCTTCTGTATACGTGTGGAAGTCCCTGTGGATTATGTTAATAAGTTATGAACATAAGAACGGGTGAATCATGTAACATATGAGATTATTTCATCCTCTTACAGTGTTAAGGACAACTTAGAATGATTATTTACACTGATAATGAATAATCCTAAAATATTTTAACTACATTTACGTATGAATTTTAAATTAGTTATTTAATTTCGTAGTAGGAAGTTGGTGAAATGATTAAAATAATATTTATATCTTATATAAATAAAATGAATCACCGAAATGTTTGTACGCGCATGACTTCCAAACGACTGCACCAAATTGGATTAATCTTTCTTTTATATATTCATTATTGCCAGGAAAATAATTTGTAATATTTAAAAGAAAATAGCAAATATTAAAAAAAAAGTTTTTTTTTCGGTTTTGATCGCAGGAACTGGTATATCCCAACGTAATGATCATGAGGTATTGCAGCCTGTGCAGTCTATTTAGTGGTGTACGCTGTTCATATACGATTTCAATTCAATACGAATTTGATTACAGTTCTAAAAAAAGCAACAGATGTTTTACAAGGTAGTAGAACTCTTTAATTTCAACCGGGGAGGTACCACCGCCACCCTCATAATCCTCCGTGAAGCAATTCTTGTGTTTTGATTTGGAGAGGCGTGGTTGCCGGCTATACTTATACACGAGGCGAACATCTTAGTCCTCAAGGGTAACAAACAGGTATGATTTAATTGTGCTTGGCATGATTACTGATATTCATGGGCGGCAGTGGCCACTTACCAGGTGGACTGCATGCTCGTTTGCTACCTTTATACGATAAAAAAACACCCTTGAGAAAAAGTTGAACACCTCGTTTGTGTGTAGTGTAACCTAATGCGCTTCTCATACCAAAGCATTACCTGGAATCTGGAATACACTTAAACGGCTATTATAGGTTAAAATAAACATTCATTTTGCCTTCTAGTCTGTTCATTAGTAGTAATAATAATAATAATAATAAATACACTTTATTGTACCCAACACACAGAAAAAACTTTATAAATTACATAATTAAGATATAATACAAAAGGCGGTATACATTAGTAGTTATTAGTTCTCAGCCCGTATTTTTAATGTAACATCATTGTAAGGGTAAATTAACCTTTGTTGATATGTTGATATTTTTTGTGTACTATTAAGTATGTACTTTATTAGTATGTTTAAATATTAAATATTTATTGCATTATTTAATGTATAAAATGCTCGTTTCATGGTGTTTGTTATCAAACTCCTCCGAAACGCCCTGACCGATTTTTGTAAAATATTTTCTTGAGTATACGGTCGTTGGCTAATTTTTATACCCTTAGATGATAAGGGTGGCCCTATCCAGTTAATTTTTAGATAATTTTTTGATTTGGTATCGCCCCCATCGCCTCCGTCCCACATTTTTAATCGCGATTTTATACCTTATATAGCAGATCGACGTTTGTCAGGTTAGCTAGTAATATTAAGAGTATGTAAACATAAAAAAGAAAGATGAAAAAGTGTATAATTTATAACTGTAATTCATAAGTGTATCTAACTGTAATTTGTTCATAAGTGTAAGCGTATAATATTTTATTAATTAAAAAAATAATAATTGTATTAATTGTTAGTATATTGTTAGTATATAGGTAGTGTACACTGTCGAACCGTGGCAGCCGTGTGTAGTGTCACCTTGCTTATCGCGTCAAGCAGACATATCACGGTGCAGTGTCAGCGGCTCGACGGCACGCGTTACGCGAAAAATAAAAACATTATCAAAATCACAATAAAATGTATATAAACCCAAATCGACCTGGTTCCGCCTCAGTTGGCGGCAGGGCCTGTGACAGTGAATGTTGAATATTAATTCAATAATATAAAAAAATTGCTAGTATTTAAAAAAAAAAGTTTTCAAAAATGAAACGTTTCAGTGTGATTTTTTTGCTTGCCGTCACAGGTGAGTTTTTTTACAAAATATTTACTTATTTAATTTTCATTACAATAATGACAATGTAAAATAATGAATATTATCAAATTAATCAAATACGATCAAATTTCGCAAATAAATCAATATAAAATGAACTTGAACTTATAGTATGATAAATAAAAAATAAATAACACAATACAATACAATATTAAAGTTTTAGGAATATAATAGAGAAAAATAAAACTGGAATTAATCCTGACAAGCATTTTCTGCAACCTCGTACAAAAATAGATACGCTAGTATTAAAAGCTAGATAAAAAAAATAAAGAAAAAGAAATGTTCACTTCAAGGTCAAATGTTTTAAAATAAATAACAACAATATTTTTAAATATAATGCAGACAAATGATGTTATTTCATTATTAAGTAAAGCTTACTTGTTATCTTAAATACGCCGTCATCAACATGACCATCATCAAAAGAACGACAAGGAATTTACATTTTGTCTATCATGATAGCTAAGTGCGAAATGATATTGATTTCACACCTTTTTTTTGAAAATCATAATGACTAAATCTAAATAAATACATAATGTAGGAGAAACAATTTTCTTCTTTTCCTATTCATTATTCAACAAGTATGCGTATTCATATTTATTTTCTTTTTACAATATTACTATGTAATTAATCATATTTTAACAATGTATAAAACTCAGTATATGCTAAATAATGTATTTAAAATTTGCTAAATTCTGTAAAAAATAAAAAGTAATAGTAATAATAATTTTTTTACACAATTTAATATATATTTATTTGATATAAAAACTCATTTATACTTAGGATATATTGTAAAATATTTGCATGACCTCACAAAAGCAGGCAGTAACCTAACATATTATGTAAATTATTTTCAAGTAAATATGAAGCTTATTTTAAAATAGAATATTTAAAAAAATATACTAAACAATAAAAATATAGTATAAGCAAGACTAAGTCCCTATAACAATTATAACATAAAATAATTAATAACAACAGAATTATACTTTTTTATGGTTTAAAGGTAGCAAACGAGCATGCAGTATACCTGATGGTAAGTGGTCACTGCCGCCCATGGACATTAGTAATCATTCCTACGTACGATTACTGTGTACCTAAGGTTGACCACAAATGCGTTGCTACCCTTGAGGACTAAGATGTTCGCCTCGTGTTTAAGTAAGCCGGCAACCACGCCTCTCGAAACCGAAAAACAATAAATTGCTTCACGGAGGATAATGAGGGTGGCGGTGGTATTTCCCCGGTCAAACTACGTAAGTTCTACCACCTGGCAAAACAGTAAAAAAATACAATATAAGCAAATGTAAAAGTGTTAGGTATGTGGACCACCGAGACCTCAGTACTAATGTCGCTAGCACCGGAAATATTCATTAAGAACTAGGTAAATCTTCGTCCTTTGCTCATCTTGATAAATTTAAAACAGCTTATAACAGGAACAATGTGGCTGCTTCTTAGTGAAAGAATTGGGTATGTTAAAGTTAAAGTTTGGTTGGAAACTTTACCAAGATCCATTTTTACTGTTCATCTCATTTGTACACAAAACAAGAATCAAAGTAGTAAGCACCGCTTAGGAAGTAAGTGCATTTGCTCTGAGACTAAAACGGAACGCCTGAGGTTCAACCCGGGATATAGTTTTAACTCTTCGATGTTTTATTGGGCACAATATAAAAAGTTTATTAGGATAAATGAGATTTTATATATTTCTCTAGTTGAGGCATCCTTTTAAGTATGTAGGATTACCTGTTCTAGGATACCTATATATCGACACATCCCTCACATATTCGTACTTTATATGAATATTAGTGGTTCGGAATGTCAAAAAGAATATATAATAACGCCACAAGTAGGATTCAAAAATATATACGTACAATATTGTATTAAAATCTGTTAACTAATTTCAGAGATAAGCGTAGTGAACGTCGTGGTACGAGATTTTTAAATAAAAAAAACGAAGCATTAATATTGATTGATTAGTAGAGTTTCATTCGATTAATAGATGTCGTATTTCATCAATTTGTATGCGTTGGATAACCAACGACTAATAGTTCCTATTCTCCATTGGTTTCCGATTTGAAATCGACAAAAATACCTACGTAATACAAAAAAATACAAATGTAATGACAAATGAAATCTTATCTACTGAAGACTTATTGCAATAAAAATAAAATGATTATAATGCACGTGTAGATATTTGACAAACTTATCTATCATCCGTCACGGTAAGTGGTCACTGCCGCCCATGGACATTAGTAGTCATCCCCAATACGATTGACCCGTGGTTGACCACTAATGCGTTACTACCCGCGAGGACTAAGATGTTCGCCTCGTTTGATACTTACAAACGAAGCGATCATCATGTGGAATTAAAATGTACAAGCCTCCCAAGAACAAATTTACAATTAATTTTTATATTTTGTCGCTGACTGTACTAAAATATGTAAGTATATCCGATTGGAATATACCAATTCTATAACTATAGTAAAATTCTTAATGAGGGGATCAGACTGGTATAAAAAAATGAAATTAAAATAAAACTGATCCCCTAGGGTATCAGTTTTGGGAATCCGACCGGAATAACTCAACAAAAGACAGTAGAATTATTGTAGATCATGTTAAAGTTGTACATACGTAAAAGTCATTAATAAGTCTTTTTTGCCAATTAAAATTTCGTTGCGATTTATGTAATCTGCTCGTGTGATATTAGCATTAAAATTATCATTTCTAATTATAAATCTAAGGAAATCAGTGCATCTAAGCGTGATAATGAGTAATACTTTTTATCGGTATATTTTCTAATTACTTTTCTAATCAATAAATCAATTTAATCTAACATTTGATAGATAGGTGCCGATTCAGGAAACTATTATGTTTAGGGAAATGTGTATTTCAATGTCATTAGCTGTGTAATGAAAGATTGGAGTGTAAGCTTGTCAAAATTGTTTTGCAGAATATTATAGCATTATCTGTAAACATTATGTTTTCCTATTAATCTACGAATAATAATAATAATTAGATACCTGTGTTTGGAGATGGCGGATTAAATTACACTAGAGGTCGCATTGTGCTCGAAATTCGAGCATAATAAAAAAAAGTCCATAAAATAAAGATTGAAATAAAGAAAACCGTTATTTGCATATATTTTCTAAGCTAGCTGTGCCCGCGGCTCCGCCCGCTA
>DWNR01001710.1:0-14436 GCA_018250455.1 Polygonus leo | reverse complement strand
CAATCGGTTTGTCATGCCATGAAACAACACTTTGAATTTAACGAACGTAAAACATCCTACGTAATCGTTATTATTTACCGTACGTATGTTACATTAACCAACAGTTTAATACAACCGGCCCTAAGTGTTTCTTTTATCGTGCATGTGTGACCTTTTTGTGGCTGATTTAGGTTTTCAGTATGAATGTCGTTGTAATTTTGTCTGAGAAGCCAGCCAGTCATTACAGCCCTGTTATTCGTGAATGTAGAGTTAAAGTACGGAGGGTCGCAGTTGGTTGTTCGTTGGTGGTAATTAAAATGGTAATGAACCGTGAGACGGGGACTGCGGCCAGCAGCTCAGCTCTGATGTATTTGATGGATATTGATTTATCTCACATACAAGTCTACCTATTTCATACAAGTTTAATATAATTGTAACTTATCCAGGCAATTGTAGCAATTGAAGTCCAAAAAAACATAAAATTTTAATCAATAAAAATGTAATTTATATTGCAGTATCTGATTGGCACATGCCTAACGGTGAGGCCGGAGTGAGGTATTATTTCTTAAAATATAATGGACTTTGGCTACATCTCGACGAGTATCTTATTCACGTAACCCTATAAAATATTACTCACTTGCATATATACCACATAAGTATTGTAATGTTTCCATCTCAAACACTACTAAATTATTTCCTGCGCTTAGATAGACCTACATTGACTTTGAGTTACGTTTACATTCCACGATACGGAGACAGTGAAAAGACAGACAATCCATCATATTTATGAAGTTGAACAACAAAGAAGTTAAAGGGTTGTCAAGGGTCGCAGCTGGTTGGCAGGTCGACGGCAGGTAATTAAAATGGTAATGAGCTGAGAGACTGCAGCCGTGCAGCGAGCCGAGCCGTGTATCTGATGTTTATTGATTTTTATATCCCCTTTTACACTCAGATTACAATGAGATAAATAAAGTATGTAGCTTTGTAGGTGAGTATTGTCTGCAATTAAGCAGTGATAGCCTAGTGGATGAGTATCTTATTTGACGCAGGGGATCCTGGTTTGAATCCCAGATCGTTCCTCGAATATCATTTGCTTTGAAGTGAAAGTACAGAGCATGGAAACACGTCTAAGAGATTGTAAAAAAAGTCTCAAGAGTGAGTGAAATCTACCAATTCGCACTGTGCCGGTGCGCGCGGTGGATTAGGCCTAAAATCATGCTTATAGGTTATGACTGACGATGATGGGTGGTGATCAATTTTCTGGTAGCCGCTGAATGTAAAGAATGGTGGGTTTTTGTCCTAATTCAATATTGGAATAATCACCTTGAACAAATAATATCGAATCCGAACTAACAAAAACAACTCAGACCGCGTAAATGGTTTATAAATCCCGTAAGGTCGTTGACTTCTATCTCATCTCGCGAATAAACTTTTCATACATATGATAATTGGTACATATTATATCAATGTCAGAAAGACGGCACACAGATCATTAATCAAACTAAACTTGATTTAAATTACACTACGTGTGACACGAAGCCGAAAACACGAGTCGCCGTCTGGGAGTCACGATCAAAGGGTTGCTACAAATAATCCACGACAACTATAAATGAATTCGTTAATTACCGATCCGTCACACCGAATGAGGGTGAACTTAAGCGAGGATGATTTGCTCGCTTCAAATTTGAAATTACTAATATATTATTAGTAATTGTTACTTGCATAAAATAAGCCAATGGTTCCAGTTAGTAAGATCTAATTTCACGTCCTTTATATGTCGTTCTTTCGTTTTGCGGCTATAGAAATTAAGGAAGATAGATTTTCAATTAGTAGGATCCTACAGAAATGCTGCAGTTCTAAGGGGCTTGTTGGTCCGTGAAATTAGCACATGAAACAACATTATCAACTACCATTGAAAAATTAAGAAGAGTATTCCGTATCCTTGCTTGCATACATTGCTGGCAGTTGCGTTAATTGTAGCCAACAAGTGGTTAAATATAAATATGTCTATGCTACATGTATGTCTTTTCTTTGTGATATTGTTATTGTGCCAGAATCACTTTATATTTTAAATACCTTAAATACCTAACGCGAACCTTATTGTAACGTGAACGCTTTTAATCTCACTACTAATTTTCCGCTTCACTCGCTTATCTTAACTCGCTAGCAATAAAGCGAGTGCCTGATGCTAGTGTTGATTTTCTTAGAAACACCCCAGAGTACGCCCCTCAATTACCTATCAACAAATTAAACCTATTTGTAAGGCTTCGCCTGTCTATCGACTTACACTTGGCGATAATTCCGAGCTAAAATTTTGGAGCAAGTTAATCCGCGTGATCACGGATATTATACCGAATACACTTTAATAATAATGATTAGCGATTTTTAATGTGTAAAATGTGAATGTTGTTTTGCATATAGACTTACTGGTAAGTAATTTTATTCTCAGCAATGTATAGTCTACAACTGTATAGTGTGTAGATTATTTTAAGAAATGTAATGATTTGTTTTTTAATTGCAACGTGAAAGTAGTAAATAAGTATTTAGACTCCTTGGCATTAACCATTAGCAATGATTTGTAAATTCCTTTAATCCTTAAATAATAGAATTATTTGAGACTATTAGTAATATTCTTAGAAGAACCATGAAAATTTAAATGTAAAATTCCATTTATCATTTATCCTTTATCACTTGAAGAATTGTATTAATAATTAGATTTATTTTTATCTTCGAGTATGTGGTTAATTACTATTTACTCTAAAGCTAGCAAATAGAAACTAGTCTACATTAGACGCTAGGCTCCGAAACGATATTTCTAAGAAACGCACAACTAAGTAACGCTGGAGCTTCAAAAAATATTATATTATTAATCGAATCTCGTCATCCTTATTACGATGAACGTTCTCAGGCTGGCGACGGGCTAATCTCATAGAGTGTTTATTCTACTCAATAACTAACTTCAAACATAATTATCTCCCTCGATTTACCCTAAAATTGGTGATTCCCTCGGCGGGATTCCCTCGATATTGCTCGGCAAATTTCTTGTGCCAACACGTCTATCGATATCTCAGATATTTCCAGTATTATTGGGGGTCATTGTTTGCTCGTCTCATTATGGCGTGATTGATCCCATCAGCTTTCATTATGGTATCTCGACGCGTGACTTTCCGCCTCTTGTATCGCATTTTGTTATTGGGTGTGTATTATTTTTAAAGGTGCGAAAAGATTAGAGTTGTAAAGCTGTCTGTCGATCTGTCTAGAAGAGCTGTAGAGTAATTCTAATCAAATCCTATAATGTTATTGAAAAGACTAGACAAGAAAATACTAGTGTTAGAAATGTAAATAGAAAAAGGGGTCTTTCATCAGACATATCTGATTAGTAAAAAAATGTGCTTTACATAAATAAACTTTGGCTACTTGAGATGTTGGCGGCCAATTTAAAGAGTTACATAATTATTGGTAGGTATATATATTATTCAATTCCCAGTCATAGTTCTTCCAACAGTCGAAAACTTGGTGTTTTCTTTTTTGATTTTGATTTGATTAAAATTTAAATATTTAGTTAAGAAATAAATTGGTATAAAAAATCTAAGGCTTTTTCATTCCTAAGCGATATTCCTTCTTTTTTATTAAATAAAACAATTTAATACCACTAAGGCTGCAATTTCCCATAGTCGCTCATACCATCACGTTAGGAAAGCAATGTCACGCGTGGTAATACCATCATTACATTATCCGTTATTCATAAAAGGGAAGACGTGCATAGATATTAAAGAGGTGCAATTTCACGTCATCGGAGTCGTGTTAGCGGTAATAAATATAAAATATGTCCGCCGAGGGGACACAGCTGAATACTAAACGGGAGAACTACAAATGATTTTAAAAACGCCCGCTACCCCACTGAAAAACATGGGCGTACATCTGGGTGGAAAGCGGTTGAACTTTTCGTAACTGATATGAAGGTTCACTTCCTCGCTAAACAAAAGTCTGAATGATGAAATTAAATTTCTGTTCTAGGTTTGGGTGATCGTGTACCTTTGTTTATATTTTTACGAACGATTGCCTGAGGTCAGAAGTACTTAACATTCATTATTAATATGTGAGCCTAGTTAGTTAAAGCCTAGCCCTTAAAATAAGATATAACATTTAATTGTTGTGGGAATAACTTACATTTTAGAACAATTTTAGTTCACCGTAATTTAAGTATTAATGTTTTAGAGATAAGTTTATATTAAACGGATATTTGTAAACATTTAAAACGAGATGCAAAAAACGTAGCGTGTGCGTATCAAAATGCCCGCATATTTCCGTACTTTGCCCCTGTCCGTTTTTTAAGCCCGTATGTTCCGCATTTCTCCGCAGACTTACTCCTTTACTGCGCTTTATATTCATTATTTTACCGTGTACTCCGGTTTTATGGTGTGCTTAGTAATCAACTTGGCAGAGTTCAATCTGCTGCCGGTTACCGAGTTTATCGTGTTGAACGCTAGGTGTAACGATGTTTTAAATATTTATAAACAAATCACTAGATTTGGTTTAGAACTTTATGACGTGTTTTATTTTGTGAACGTTTTTAACTTAAAAATGTGGGATACCTTTGAATAAATAATCATGGAGCAACTTGAGACAATAAGTATTTGCTTTTTTGCGTACTAGAATGTTAATAAAAATTTAATAAAATATTAATTGTCATGCAGATTAATTTATTTTATAATATTGATATGAAGATATAATTTTATCAGATTTGAGTTATTAAATATTTACTGCAATTGTTTGCGTTCTATTAAATAACGACATACAAAAATTTTGTTCTCCAAATAACTGTTACGTAGGCACACAAAAAAGAACTGTTGCTTCCTTAATAATACGTCCGTAGAAACATACCCCATTAAATTCACCTTAAGAAAATCCTTCCCAAAGTGCGCCACGTAATACATGGGTTTCCGAACCAGGTTCCTTACACTCGTAATTTTCCGCCGCCGCATACTAAAACCGAATTTCCATTAACCAGCTCTGTTTACAGCAAAATTTTTTTTCATCAAACGAGATTCATTCCCTCTCAAAAATATGTAAAGTTGGCTGTGCTTGCGAGACACCTCGAGATAGCGGGTTCTAAGGGGCTGGAAATTAAAATGATATCTCGGTAGTCGAGTCACGCGAAACATTAACTTCACCCCGCAATAAACCGCGCCCTTAAGAGCTTCATTCAGAATTAAAATTTGCCGGCTGATCTCTCTAGAGTGACGTTTCTGATGGATTACGAATTTACGCACTTTGTTGTTTAATTTCGGTGACGAAAGAGCCTCGAATTACATTTTTGCGGCATTTTTAGACGTGAAGTATCAAATTTGGAGATAATTTGATACTGACATTGATACGCGATATTATATATATTGTATTCCAAACTTTAGACAGCTGTTTCATTATTGTTTGCAATCAAAACATCACCCTTGTTTGTTTCGGAATTTCATTTCGTTTTCTTTATTAATCGTAATTTTCGAGGCACGTCACAAGATGAGCCGTGAAGTAAATAATTAGTTTACTTTTGAATAATAGCAAATTAAAACACGTCACTCTATGTCTTCGTTTCTAAAATTTATTTCTCGTAATTCATTTCAAAATAGCGTTATGTCTTTCTGTTTCTGAAATGACATTGTCACGTTATTGAAATCACTAGCGTACCCGATAGACGTTGTGTTGCCGTTTTTCTACTTTTTAATTTCATATAAAAAATGATTTATCTCGATCGAGAAAACTATCCTATCTCAACTTAAACCAAGTTACTCATACATACAAAATTTCATTTAAATCGGTTCAGCAGTTTCGAAGTTTATCTCGAACGTACCCTGTGACAAGATATACTCGTATTTATATATAAAGATTATCTTTGAAACAATTTCATGTAACTAGTAGTCTAACTAGTTGTTAAAACTTCTATACTGCGATACGGTAACCGAAAAACGGAGTCAACTAAAATGAAGCTTTTAAAATTTGAAATCCCGTAAAGAGCCCACTGGCTTTCAATTAGCGCGGTCGAGCTTTGCCGAAGCTCGCACCAATTTGGTTATTCAATTATGACTTCGCACCATGACACCCATTTGATATCCTGATACCCTGGCTTAGCTTCTTTTGCCTTATCCTTTTTTATTTGGATGCTAATACTGGGTGCATGATTACGATGTATATCATGACCTATTTGGGAAGTTATATTATAAGTTGTAACTGTTTAAAGTAATAATTTTGTCAAATTAAATCAAAATATACTCATTGATATTCGATTTTTTATTGAACTAATTTTGGACTTCAGTGAGCTCTTACCGTTTCCAAATTGTTTACCAAAATAACGGCGAAACAAACTTGAGTTTGTTTGAATTTTTATTCGATAGTTTGCACTATCGATGTTCATATCTTAACGTCACATAAACATTTTTATTCACAACTAAAGGTGATCTAATTTCCAGAGAAGTTGCGTTGCATTTCAGAATCCTTTTCGAGGTTGTTGACATAAAATATTAGCGAAAATATAGTGTGTATTTAAGAAAAAGTGCAAAGCGCAAGGAGTTTCATATTATAACCACAAGCAGTTCTCGTCTACATCTAGGTATAACGCGGCTGGCTTGCGGTGTTAAGTGGGTTGAAGTGGGACCTCATCTGTTCGGCGTCAGCTCGAGACGCGCGTCCCAAGAATTGCGTTAAATAAAGTCAAATTGAGCAATAAAAGGCCGCAGTAATGCAATACACCGACGCTACTACTGTTCGCAATTCAGACCATATAGAGGCTAGGTTTTGAGTAAACTTTGCAGACAAAGATCGCTATTATTATGAAGGGTATAGGCTATACGGGTGTTTCTTGACGCGCGTCCTAAGAATTGCGTTAAATAAAGTCAAATTAAGCAGTAAAAGGCCGCAGTAATGCAATACACCGACGCTACTACTCCAGGCATTTTGAGCATATAGAGGCTAGGTTTTGACTAAACTTTGCAGACAAAGATCGCTGTGATTATGAAGGGTATAAGTTTTACGGGTGTTTCTTTGTGTCTGTTTGTTACATCCTAACTCTTAAGAGTTGGTAAATGGATGAACCAATTTGTTTTCGTTTTCTTTTGTTTCATCGTGACGTTTTCTTAGATATGTTTAAAGAAAACCTATTCAGTTATTTAAAGCTCGTGTATCGTTATTTGAATAAGCGCTGTGAGGTTTTCTATTCTTGATCCGCTCAATGCAAGATGTACAACATTTTAAAGTGGCTTTAATGATAATAGAATAGAGACATTATTAAGGTAACCCTTATTTACCATACCATACCATACCATACCATATCACGTCAAATTAGTAGAACATAAGAAACAAACTTCTAACCAACTTTTAGCAGTAGAATCTTATTTGAACTCATTGGAATAAACTAATAAGGATCAGCGTATTACACAGAAATATTTCCATTATTTATTACAATTTAAATTTCGTAATTATATAATTGTAGTTAAACACGACAATACATTTATAGGATGTTTTTCCGTGTTACGGTAAGAATGTAATTTTAATTACCATTATTTTCTGTCAACCCTAGCGTACAAATATTGTCAAAGACACAACCCTGCAGCATAGAAATAACCCTTCCACGGTACCAGCGCATCTTATATTCGCCTCTGGGGTAGGTTCGGGCAAGACGGCTAGCTTTAAAATTCAATTTATATCAATTTGTGCGTAATCAACAGAGGGGAGCTTAACACAAAAATACGCCTAACCGTTTTATATTGCGGTACATAACAGTTTATGATGTTACGAATGGTAATGAGGTGACGCTTAGCTGAAATGAAATCATTTGTTATGGAAAATGTTGGTATTTAGGTTCATTTTTTATTTTGTGTAAACCCGTTATGTGGGTGTTAGTAAGAACGTGTCGTTATTGTTATGTACATTCATGGTTACCACATATAATGAGTATGAATGTAATTATATGAACAAGTTGTTTTCTTAAATGCTTGCTGCATTAATTCTTACGAACTTATTTACTTAACTTAAACACACGAAAAACCAACAAAATCCTTTATTTTTTTATAGAAAATAGAAACAAAAGTAAGATTTCGTTAGTCTAGAAATATTAAACAAACGTAAAACTATCGATGAAGAACACTATTCTAGTATTTTGAAACAGTTAAAAATAGGTAAATTTTAACTTAAAATTAAAATTTTCTACTTTGATTTTCTTTGAAATCTGTTATGAAATATATTGATACGTTACTGTTATAATATTATTATAGTTATTGTATTTCAGCTATTGCAGAAATTCAGCCATAAAATATAGATTAGATATAGCGCGATATTAAAACCATTTAAGCGGCCCAAATCTTTCGTTCCCCGTCACTTGTCACAATATAAATTCAAGTAGCTTGCACTCGCTCTTTGTTGTCCTTTTAAAAACGTTTTTAATATTCCTCGGCCGTCTTTGCTCAGTCTATGGCAATTTCGCCTTGTTTTAAAGCAGACAAATTGAGCTTTTTTTGTTTATACAAGTTGAAAGCAGTTGGAGCGTAGGTAATCTCTTTTACGTTTGTTGGATTTGAGAATGTTCTGAATATTCTTTTTCATTCGTTTCGTCAACGGTTCCGTATTTGTTCGTATTTCGTTGCTTGAAACGGAATTCTTCACGGGCGAGCGGGAGTCTACTATGCGTGTAAATTTTTAAGCGTCCTCCCGTTTCTTCTGTTCCTTTTGTATTGTCTGCTTCATCTATTAGCGGCTACTGTTCGTATCTGCGGTAATTGCATTCGCTGGTGAATTGTACTTCGTTGATATGTTGGTGATATTGAATTTTCTTGTTATGAGGCAAGTCTAGTTTTAATTTTGTCCTTTTCGAATACAATGTTATCAACTTTTTATTTTTAAGAATATTTCGAGTACGTAAAGAGAACATAAATCTATAAATTACATAATACATATCGTCATCATCCCTATCACACCTCATTATTAACCCAATGCTGGGCACGGGTCTCCTCTCACAATGAGATAGCCAGTGAGAACAGTATAACTTTAATAAAATAAAATAGAACTGATATTCTAATTTAGTTTCTGCTGTATTAATATATTTAATCTCGTCAACGCTCTTGAATGTTGCGGCTAATTTCCTTAACAAATTGGTACTGGTAAAATGTTGTTAAATTCACCCCATATTATGTTACGAATTCAAACCGAATTTCGGTGTAAACTATTCAATTAGTGGCATAGTGGCGTCAATTACGCTGAAAAGCCAGCCTGACTCGAGCGCAGACGGAAATTAGCATTACAAGCGCGCTGACGACCGACAAACAAGAGGTTAATTTGAGTGGCTTGTGTCATGTGGAGCTGCGCATAATAATGCGCAACGTAGTTGTTTAATTTTATTATTTACTATTTATAATTTATGAGGCCATTAATGAAATAAAAACAATATTTGCGTAAAAAATCATTAAAGTCACTTAATCAGTTTTCGAAATTAGCGTGGACGAACATGTAATTTTTATATAAGATGATTTTTACATCGTTATTTTTTTGAACTTGCATTATAAACTCGAAGTCGAAAATCGAGTCTTCGCTTATAAGCCTTGACTTTGCGAAAAACGAAATTTCAAATCGGCTTTTAAAATTAACCGTTCATTCCTAATATTGAATCATATTTTCCGAGTGTAACCAGGAAAAGCAGCGAAAGAAACCACAACGCCCAAAGGATTTGCAGTTCAAACAGAGAATTCCGAGCATAACAGCAGACGAAGTCTCGCTTCCATTTAAATTTACCGGTGATAAAAACAACTGGAAATAATTCATAAAAGTGGGTAAAATAAAAGTTCACAATAGCAAAGACAAACGGGTCCGCGCGAACCAAATTGTCTTTTTGCGACGTCTTCGCTCTTTAAGAATTCCCTTTTAAATTGTATTTCGGTTTTGGTCTTTTTACAGTACGCTGTCCTTTGGCTGGCTGTCCTCTGCATTAATAACGTGGGTTAAGGAGTTCGTGTGTTTATATGAATCTTTATGAGGTTTGGCGTTTTATGTTTCAAAGCTAAACTAATTTATAAACTGCTGTATGTATTAGACGTGTACGAATTTTTGAGAATTAAAAGCAAGTCTGTATTGTTTACAAAGACATTTGTTATTTTACTTTATTGTCAACTGATAAGTTTTAATATATTTTGATAGAGCTAATCCTTTTTTATTTAAGCAGTACAAGTTTTCTTACGATTCAGTTACCTATACAGTACAGTAAACCATAAAATATTTTCATGACTTCAACAAATGAAAAACATATTATTCATCTTATCAATCGATACCGAGAAACGATTTCCTTCTTTTTTCATAAAAATTTCTTAATTTTCCTGACCCTATAAACCTTTCTAGAAATCGTGTAGAAAATTTCACGAAAATATGTGCCTTACTATACAAGTAAAGCGATTCATCATATTCATATTTCATTTATTTTTAATATTTTCATAGACAAGCTTAGTCAAGAGTAAATAGAAGACACTATAGATATTATCGAGTACTATTTCTATTAAGATACATTACGTAGATGCTGAGCTGTAACCCTTTCCTCGTCTCCTTATCAAATGCAAACACTCGCGGGTCGTTCCGGCCATTGGGCGCGAACAACCTATTATTTTATTTTCACTCCCCAGAACAACGCCTCGGCTCCCACTGCTTAGTTTCGCTGAGTGCATCGTTTTGTTATGTCCTGTGCACTCACTCGTGGTTATGGTTCCAGATAGCAAATGGTCTGAAGAAGTCAACGAATAAAAGAAACATGTGAGACGTTTAGGGTTAAATGGATCTGAACCATGTCTTCGATCGTAAATATTAGGTACCTATAATATTGAATCAGCTTATCAATATTTTTAATAATAAGCTTTTTCTGTTCAGGCCTCTCATTCCATTCTTGAAATTGGGGTACACACATAAAGGCAATAAATTAGCCTAAAACTATACATAGAACAAGAATCTATTTTCTTTATGTTTATGCAATATGTACACCTATTTTGTATTTATATGAACATTTTAATACACATTTACTTACACAGCAGCTGTATCATAAATTTTACACCCACTTAGAAGTGCTGAAAGCCTACGTAACATCAAACTTATAGTTACTTATCTGTGTACTTCCATACTTTTACGCTACAATATACGGGAGAGGTTACCATTCCCTAAACATTATGTGGCAGATCATAACAAATCCAGTGTTGGCAGCCTATACGACATTCTCTGTGGGCCCCGTAAAAAAGTAATAAAAACCAAATAAATTCGGGATACACTCCCCTATGTCGCTTCCTCTATTATTATTATGAACACCGAGATATAGGTAACTCCACAGCCCTCCATGTTACTTCAAGTGAGAAACTAATTCGAGATGTTTTTCCTTTATAAATCTACTAGCTTTTGCCAGCGACTTCGTCCGCATAGAAGTCGAAAACCCCTTGGGGGTAGAATTTCGAAAAGTCCTTTCTTAGTGCTCACTTACATCTTGAAAGGAACCCCTGTACCAAATTTCAAGTTTCTAGGTACAGTAGTTTCGGCTGTGCGTTGATATGTCAGTCAGTTAATCAGTTTTGCCTTTTATATATATATAGATAGATACGTAATCGTGTACACGGGTGAAGTAACTGCGTTAAAGTATCGAAAGTTTAATAGGCTCTGTAAATAGGAGTTATGGAACCTAATCGAATAAGTTTTGTGACGTAGTATGAATATTTTGTAAAAGCAGATTTTATCTCTTGAGACTTAGGTTAGATTTAGTGTATCCTATTTGATCTAAAAGCATGAATCTGATTGTGATGATTATTTCATTGTTTGTTCTAGATAGTTCTGGGTCAATAAAAAATATTTTTTATCTAATTTGTAGTAGTGTAGTAGTTTGTAGTGGTTTAAATCTAATTTAAGATAAAAATTTATTTGAACATAGAAATGAACATCATAGAAATGTCGTAATCATGAAACCACGTAAGTCGTCAAAAAATTTCAATCAACCTTTTTACTTTAGTTAGTATTGTAACGAATGCTGGATACTGCATTAAGAGATATCTTTTCTCCTAAAAACACTTTAACCTTATATGATTTCTCACCCTATCAAACTAAAACTAAGTAACTACCGTACGAAATAGTTATCCGCGATTTTGGTAATACATAATAAAGGGCGGTACAAAGTTTCGAGCGCAGTCGCGGTTTACTAAACTGCTTTATTCGATAAAGATTGCGCGAAGTTCGTCGTGCCGTTAGTGGAGATGCCTCGCGCCAACACTTACAAACTTCACGACTATGTCTGTTATGACTCGATCAAAATAGTGTGTTTATTTTAAAACTATGTTACAAGACATAATTCTTACATAAAAAAATGTAGACTATAACCTTAAAATATAATTTTTATCCTTAGTCGGCAACCTAAATAACTTTGTCATCGAACTTGTCTTTGCCCTTAAACCATATTTTTATACGTAGTGACAATAGGTACATAAGTGCTCGTTTTGTAAATTTCATTATCTTTGAGCACTTCTATCTTTCCTTTTCCTTTCAACCTTGGGCGTGACGTATTTCTTTTTTTTTAAGAAATAATAAAAAAATGATTCAATGAAAGTACGTGTCACACCGAACAATCAATTCATGTCCTTTGTAAAACAGAATATCCAACACAAATTATACCAACGGGCGTATGACGCAAACTTTACCGCAAGATTTCTCAAACTGCCCAAGGTTTCATCAATCTCCCCGCAAAAAGACGGGAGCGTCGTTAAACTAAAACCTAAGATTTAATTCATTTAAGTGCTAGCAAACAGAGCGAGGGGTAGAGCTAGTTTAGTTCGTAATATATTTCCGAGAGCCTATGGAGGTATTGTGTTTCGGTTGGTCTCGGCTAGTGATGCGCGATTATGAGATATAAAGTAGGTTTTATCGATTATCGTATTTTCTCAAAAACTCTCTCTTTTCTCGATTATTTTTATTCCAAGTTGATTCCAAGTTGTCAGTGTCCATTTGACTGCAATCGGAACCTCGTTGTAGCATCGTTTTTTGACTCTGACGAGTTAAGAGTTCGTTTCAGTCAGACCTATTTTTGTGTCATTGACTCGGAACAATCGAAAATATAGATTATTTCGTCGCGGGCCGACTCGATTCTTAATTCGACTTAATATTTTTGCCGAAATCTGTCGGAATAGCCCATCGCTAGTCCCGCCTGGAGGTAGACAATTTTATTTTCCGCTTTTTGGGTAATCAATAGGGGAAACTCAACGCCCCTTAACAACCGAAAGGACTCGTTATGAGATCCGCAGTCGAAACACGGATTTATCGGTTTTGTTTTGTACTGTTTTTATACGATAATTGGCTTTAGGTGTCTAACTGTTTTAATTCTATAACAATGACAGACAATTAGAACTTAACATGTTTACATACAGCGGCGGAGTAATTTTACAAGAACGTAATTTAATATTTAGTGTTCGGTATTCAAAGGGTAAAAACGGTACCTTATTACTAAGACTCCGTTGTCCATCTGTCTGTCTGGCGACAGCTATGGGATCAGTGGTGGACAGGTGAAATTTTATTTTATATAACTTTGTATAATATGCAAAATAATTACATTAGGCAAGGTAATATACGGTTTAAAACTGTTGTTGTTTTCTGAGTCATATAATAAGTGTCATGTAGGTATAAGTGGTAACCAGATAAAAAATTACACATGTTTATTTATGATATATTTTATTTATATTAGTCTTCGTTAAGATAGTGAAATCTAATACTCCGAAGATTGTAGACTATCGGTATATCATATGTTACTCTGTTTTTCTTACGATATTTCAACAAAGTTATGTTAATATTGCGTATACATTGCTATAAGAGTTCCTATCTATTGATTTTGTTGATATCTTTGAGTGCTGATAAAGTTTGGGGCGATACATAATTTCATTCATGGATTTTGAAAGGACAGACTTCAAATATCAAGTCGAATAATGAATACCATATCCAATAAGTACATAGGTATAGTTAAGTTACCTATTTTGCTATATAACATTTCAATTTAGCACTATAAACCAGATTTTAAATTCTACCAATGAATATGTATTTCTACCTAAAGGCTTTATAAGACTAATCGAATATGACCGCACACACTCAGTACAAATTTAAAGTCTTTGGTGCTGGTAGTAGTGAAACAAAATTGAAAATGACGACTGTAAAATTCTCAGCACAAATCTAAAATTGCATATCCCACAGACGAGAAGCCATTGTCTTTAAAAAAATCAATCGCGGGCCGCAGACAACGGAACGTCTCGAGTGGATGATTGAGCGGGAAATAGGCCCCCAATCGTAAATGCAGACCCATTCGTAAATGCAGACCCAATCGTACAGCTGGGCAATCGCAAATGCAACTGTTTACCGAAGCATGGGGCTCACTTGAGTAGGTATTTGAATGACGAACGATATTTTAGTACTTGGCAGGGACTT
>DWNR01001709.1:0-14438 GCA_018250455.1 Polygonus leo | reverse complement strand
AACGGGGTAGGCAGAGAGTATCGAGTGCCAAATGGCACGGTTCTGACATACTTCTGCCACTTTCATAACTCTCCTCATACAAACATGATCAAATTGATCGTGTGCTGTTTTAAATATAAAAATCTTTACTATAATTATGTTTAGGGCACACAAAATAAACTGTTACGCTCAATCTCCGTAACTTACTCACCTTTTGTGAAGATCTCCATAACAGGAGCAGGCAATTTTTTTTTAAATAGATCAGTTTTTCGGAATTTCTTTAACACCCAAAACTACTTCTCAGACTATTATTGCAAAACATATTTTATAGCACTTACGTTTCGTTTATTACGATGTTTGTTTGTTATTTTTTAATTCAAACAATATTATATCGTACATTTTTATGACAAAACTTCTCTGATATACATATTCACAACAACATTTTCTGATTGAACATAACATCTTCTGATAAATGAGTTTCAATGATTATGTTCCAACACTATAATTACTTTCCAAAATAATAAAAATATGGAACTCGTAAATCACTATTGTTATTAGGTGTTATTTGTACGTTCATCACGCAACATTACTGGACGAAATTGCTAATAATCTAACCTAAAATATTGTATGACTTCTAGGAAAAGCACACTAATAATTTATGACCTCGACTGACACATATGATCCTTTTTAACCCGGATTTTTCCTTATACCCAATTCTGTCCTCATTCACGAAGTCACAGAAAGAGTTTTATTCTCTATGAAGCATTTTTTTCTTTTGCTAGGAAATCTCTTAGCAAACACTAAGGAGTCTTGGTCTGAGGTCGAAAGATCGAGGTGCTAACCTCATATATTACTGTATCTTGCCAAGAGGAAGAACTCCTATGATTGGACCAAGAAGGTACCACCACCCTCGTAATCCTCCGTGAAGCAATTTTAGTGTTTCGGTTATGAACACGTGGTTGGAGACACGTTTGCTGTTTGTCGTATGTAGGCATACGTAGCACATATTCGTATAAGCAGCAGTCTTTAATACTATTAAATAAAGAGTTACTTATGTACATAATATTCAATGAGTTGATTTTCAATCGAACGAATGTCAGCACGAAAAATATTCAATAGGAGCTTATTCAGAACACTGAGTAGATGTTTGTAGGGAATTATTTATAGAAGAGCGTTGTTCGTGATTAAATGGTTTTAGGTTAATATTTAAATTAGTAAGTCTTTTAGGTTAATGCTAAAATACTGTTTTACTTAAAATGAAATCAATAATCATTTAAAAGTGTAACCGATTACAAATAGCTTTTTTCTTCTTCGCCATTAATAATGTCTATTTATTTATTTGTTTTATTAAATTCGACTATATACATACAATAAATTACACATAATGACAAAATAATTACATAACTGTAGTAATTTATAGGTGAAATATATTCATTTTTAAACAATGTTTTGTATTCGATATTTGATAAAATAGTACCCCAAGTAAAACATAAAACCAAAACATGAAACTTGCTTCACGGAAGATTATGAGGGTGACGGTGGTCCATCCCCAGTCGAACTACACCAGTACCACCTGGCGAATACTAAAATAAATGGTCGAATATGGCCCATATCGAATACTTGCTTAATATTCGAGGCATTTCTATACACAGAGTAATAAGTACCTACAATAAAGGCAATTCGCAATGTTTTCTCGTGTGCCATCGATCCCCAGTCACAATTCAACTGCTACGTGATCCTGGAATGCTACCTCGTTCCTTCTCGTCACGTGCCGCGGGTACTTGGCAACATGTAAGAGTTTTACACAATCCTCATGTTTTTTTTTATATTTTTATACACAGCAGTCTTATACTTAACTCCTCTTCATAAGTTAATTGAAAAAAGGGGAAAATCAAATCATTTATTTGGACAATTATGGGTTACACGATGGTGTTTTGTTGAAAAATAATTAAGATTGTCACAAATATTAAATCTTAAAGAAAATATTTTCACTATAATTAATTACACAATTCTACATAATACATTATTTTATGTTTTATCTTCAAAAAATCTTTTACACAAAATAAAACGCTTTATTAGTTAAGTAAATTTGAAAAGTAAAGATTTTGAAATCCAATTTAAAAATTACAAATTAAATTTTCAAACGACCTTTGTTAGAAGTACTATTTTATTAATAGTAAATAATTCAAGGATGAAGTAAATATACTTTTTATTCACCTTCCTTTCTGTAAATACAAATCTAGAAGACCAATAACCGAGCAATGGATTCGATAATTGTACAAAATCCATAAACACCTGAAAGGTAGCAAGTATTCTAATTCTCATAATAATTTCACCTTGCAGCATATCAAAAATATCCAAGCAGGCTCATGTTGCTAAGACTGTATATTAGGCAAACTATCGTGCAGTCCACCTCATGGTGAGTGGTCACTGCCGTCATTGAATTGATTGTCGTCATTGATTGAATCATACCTAAGTTTGATGACAGATGCGTTGCTGCCGCTGAGGACTAAGATGTTCGCCTCGTGTATAACTTAAGCCGGGCCTCGCCACGTGTGGCGATGGTACTACCCCGATCGAACTACACGAGTACCTTCTGGCGAATACTACTATAAGTGGTCGAATATAGCGTAATATGGCGAAAAACGAATACTTGCTTAATATTCGTGGCATTTCTATACACAGAGTAGTAAGTACCTACAATAAAGGCAATTCCCAATGTTTTCTCGTGTGCCATCGATCCCCAGTCACAATTCAACTGCTACGTGATCCTGGAATGCTACCTCGTTCCTTCTCGTCACGTGCCGCGGGTACTTGGCAACATGTAAGATTTTTACACAATCCTCATGTTTTTTTAATATTTTTATATACAGCAGTCTTATACTTAACTCCTCTTCATAAGTTAATTGAAAAAAGGGCAAATTCAAATTAAATTCAAATCATTTATTTGTTTTGATGATAAATAATTAAGATCGTCACAAATATTAAATTTTAAAGAAAATATTTTCACTATAATTAATTACACAATTCTACATGATACATTTATGTTTTATCTTTAAAAAGCTTTTACAAATTAATACGCTTTATTAATTGTAAATTTGAAAAGTAAAAATAAATTTGAAATCCAATTTGAAAATTACAAATTAAATTTTCAAATGACCTTAGTCAGAAGTACTGTTTTATTAATAGTAAATAATTCAAGGATGAAGTAAATATACTGTTTATTCACCTTCTTTTCTGTAAATACAAATTCAGAAGACCAATAAACGAACAATTGATACTGTTTAAATTACATAAACACCTGAAAGGTAACAAGTATTCTAATTCTCATTATAAGTTCACCTTGCCGCATATCAGAAATATCCAAGCATGCTCATGTTGCCAGCACTATATATTACCATCTTAAAACAATTGTCTATCTATTCGAATGTCGCGTCACGTCCCAAAAGGGAACAGTTGTTTCCAATGTTTACTCGTAAAACTTCTTCCTACACTCTACTACAGGCAGGATATTTTACTTGCCGTTTTCGAAATAAATATTTCATGAAACTTCTGAAAGACTCACGAAATAAAATTATCGTAAGGACTCCCCTTTCTCTTACAAATGGGCAAAATTTCCCTCGTAATATTCTATGTCGTATTTGATATAATAAGATATTGAATGTCTTGCTGAAACAACTACTTTTAGTATTGGTCTTTTTTCCATCTATTCGGTAAATACCAGGTGGTATACCTGGTATTTAGGTATCTAAAATTACATTGAAAACGCAGTTATCATTCCGCCAATTATTCACTGACTTTGTAGAAGTTTTTTGAACCTTTTTAGAAATCCATGACGTCATGTCCAAGAATACCTCAGGAGGGAGCTCTTCCCACATCTAGCAAGTATGTGAAAAAGGACGTGCAAATTGAATTGTGGCAGACACTTTGAGGCCAAAAGTATATGTATTTGTATAAAATGACAATAAAATTTCCTTTATTCCTTAATAAGTCATCTGATAGTCCTTACGCGTAAATTAATTGAATTTCAAAGGTGCGTAAATGCTTTTCCTATGAATATTAAGATATAGCAACATTTTTACCCTTCAACTCTATTCTATCATCAATATAAGCAACTTGTCGTGTTGCCTCAAGTAAGAAATGGATTCCTTCCTTTCGAACGAACACGTCCTCCATTTAAATGTCACCCAAGGATACAATTACTGTTCGCATTGCATTCATGTGTTCTGGCTGCAGTGAATATCAAATAGTGGTTTTGTATCAATAGATACAAACATATCGGTTGCTTTGAACATTCTAATTGACTATGAATAAGGTACTATTTTGTAATTGAATTCGAATTGCATCTGTATGTCATCATTATTTGTAATGATTAGCCTCAAACCACATTACACAAAATAGAACGAGGTACACTCGTAAATCTAAGTTCGAAGCTTCAATTTATTATATCATCAATATACAAAAGATCATTATCTTTTTTAATAGCAATACAAGCATACAATCGACCTGATGGTAAGTAGTCCCTGCCGCCCATGGCCATCAGTCATGATCACATCCTATTATTGTCCCACTACTGGGCAGGGGTCTTATCTCACAATTTATTCTGTTTCGGTTTGGAGAAGCGTGGTTGCCGGCTATACTTAAACGCGAGGGGAACATCTTAGTCTTCAAGGTTAGCAACGCATCTGTGATTAACCTCCAGTACGATTTAAACATACTCGGACATAATCGTCAATGTCCATGGGCGGCAGTAATCATTTACCAACAGGTGAACTGCATAGTCGTTTGCTACCTTAAGACGATAAAAACAGTGACTCTACAGCAAAAAATGCAAATGTTACAAATATCCATAGGCAAAATTACTACTTATCAGGTTATCCGTCCGCCTTATAGTTTGATTTAGATATAAAAAAAACATTGTCCTACAAATAAATATTCGCACCTGAATGTAATAAACACGCAATGGCTTCAAAGTCTCGTCAGCACAAGGAAAAATCCTTTGATATATTGGCTCGTTATTCGCGCCATCTCCTTCGGAGACTCGGATTGTTAATCGCGCCATTTGTCACGATCATGCTTGGTATTCACTGCAAAGGAATGATTCAAATTTCGCGTACAATTTCGCACGGCAATCGCTTGCGATTCCGATGAGCATTGTTATCGGGAATTTGCTACTAATTCAGCAAATCATCAATAAAACCATTTGTATAATAATGTATTTGGATGTTGGAATAAATTTATTGAGCTAGCAACAGACGTTTCCAATGTTTCAACCAAATAGTAAGATCAACATGTAGGGAATGTTCAACTCTAATATAACTACATAATCCTCGTTCTTAGTACGCTCTGTAGCAAAGGTCACTTTTTAGAAAGGATAAGGACTATTACATGTATAAATAGAAGTAATAAATTTCGTACCACTAATAAAAGGCGTTATATTAATCATTCTCTTAAGATTACATTATATTAGACATTTGCGATTTATTGTGATTCTAAATTCATAGTTGCTGAATGACCGACCGGTTCTCGGGCGTGCAGTCTAGTCTATTCCGTATAGACCAGGGGTCGGCAATCTTTTCAGTTGGAAGAGTTAAAAATAACAGTTAACAATTTTCAAAGTTTTTAAAGAGCCATATCAATTTTTTCACCTACGTAGAAAATAAAATAAATAATCCATCAGTGGCGTAGCATGCCCTAGATGGGTCCCGTATCCAAATTTGTTCACGTTTTTTTAGGAGTATGGAACTAAAGAGTCACAGCTTCACATCCAAAGGCTCGCGAGCCGCAGGTTGCCGACCCCTGGTATAGACGAGACTGCACGCCCGAGAACCTAAACTAGGACTATCTAAAATTGTACACAGAAGTGCGATCAGAAATGGACTGCTTAGCAATCTGAGTGGTACGGGAATAGAATAACAGCAGATTTTATGGAGGATAAGGACGTGGAAATGTTAAAATCCAATACAAATAATGGAATTTAACATATCCACATATTGTACAATTAGTTTCGCTCAATTTCGTCTGATTTTATGATTGGCAATAACAAAATTAGCTATAGTATTTAATGAAAAGTTTTAGCAGGATTATAGTATTTAGTGAACGATTTTCATACAAAACTTTTCATTCAGGAATCATTTCAAAGTAATCCCTCCAACAACGAGGGCTTATATTAATAAACGCCCGTAATTTGAAGTCTAAATCTATCATTTGGCTTTCATACAAATATGTCCTCCAGATAACTATCGCCAATTTCAAATTAACAAGTTACTTGCGATGCCCTCCGGCCACATAGTTGCTTACGCTAACTCCCCAACACCACCCTCAGTTGTCTACTGGAAGTTATTATTAACAAAAATGTCCCAATATGAATGATTATTTAAATAATAAGTATTCTGAGAGTTATGTAACTTCGGCTCCTCAGTAATTCAACCTATAGAATAAGTTCAATATAATACAAACTTTTTAAAGATGCAAAGGCACTCCCAAGGAGTTTCTGACTACTTCTTCGCTATTATGAAGTTTCACAAACGGCAGTAGTTTTTTGAAGTTTAGAAAGATCTTGATACTATTATTATTGCCATTACTTCATATTAAATGATTATTGCTTCATTACTTAGTTTATGTTCTAATTAAGTTTCTTGATTGATAACTTTGTTAATTAATGTAATTGGTTTATACCGGTCATTTAGTGAAAATTCAAATCACGTCGTTTCAAAATATACGCTGAAAGACCGTATATATTTGTATAGACAGTCCATTCATTACATAATAGAATGTTTTGATAGTAAACATTTCAAGTGCTTTTCTACTAGCATTTAAGATACACCTTTGACAGACGGAAAGACGGAAAGACAGAGGAAACTAAATAATAGGGTCCTACACCCTTTAGCAACGGAACCATCATAATTTCAAAGAATCTTATAAATTAACGAACTGAAAGGAATAAGGTGTAAACAGTATATTTATCCACATATTACTGGCTGCTTAGAGCCGGAGCTCTGGGCTTACAAACCGACGTTAAATTTCCTAGAGTCGCATAAGCTTTAGTGCAACCTTATTTACGATCAGACAGACTAATGCTGGAACTTATTGCAAGCCCCTCTCAAGTAAACGGTAGCGAAAAGCGGTGATTTGTTTGTTATTTGTTAATGGTTCTCAAAAACAAATAGTGTACAACTATTTGAACTTGGCTAATTGATATTCCGCTTTTATGTCACATTTTTTTCATGATTCTTCACACCAGCCATTGTGTCACCTCTCACATCCTAAAGAATTTAGAGCATAATCTATGTCCATCCATTGCATTTCGTTACACGATAACATCGTGAAAATACGTACAGCCCTTTTTATCGTTTAAAGGTGTATATATGTATATAAGTGTAGCCGGCAACCACACCTCTCCAAATCGAAACACAATAATTGCTTCACGAAGGATTATGAAGGGCGGCGGTGGTACCTTTCCGGTGGACCTACATGAGTTCTACCATCTAGCGACTGTGGCTTACTAAACCCGCCTTAATATAAGAGCATAGCTGTGTCCAGCAATGTGACGATAAACAAGTTGTAATCAACATATAAACTCCAATATAAACCTACTGGAAGTCTTAACCAAATTTTTTTATTCATCGTCCCAACCACTAAGTCACGAAAACAATAGCCTCAGTTATGTAACGCGTACGGCACCTGAATATGACGTAAATTCTGAACACTGCAACGTGTAACCGCACGACAAACTGTGCTGCAGTCAACAGGTATTTGCAAGCTTGTGTCAACAGTCTTTAAACTGCTACGATTTGTATTGGGCACTCTAGCGCCACATGTTGCGCAGTTTGTGTCACAGCATTGTTCTATGACTGAAGGCTGGGTGTAGGTCTGGTGTGTAAATCGTTCTTCTCCCTAGCTTCACTTAAATGTTCGCCTCGTGTATTCGTGTAGTTGGCAACTACAACTCTCCAAACCGAAACCCAATAATTGCTCACACGGAGGATTATGAGGGGGACAGTGGTGCCTCCCCGGTCGCAAACGAATTCTACCACCAGGCAAAAATTTTGTCCAAAAAATAAAAGTTTTTGGGGTGGACCGGACCACCTTTATCAACTTTATCAACTTTTGGAAGTTTTTGGAGTAAATTTTACATGGTGTTGTTTTTCAGGTAGTAGATGAGTTTTATCTCATCTTAGTCCTCAAGGATAGCAACGCATCTGTGGTCAACCTCAAGTACGATTTAATCGTGGTCGGGGATGATCACTAATGTCCATGGGTGGCAGTGACCAGTTACCATCAGGTGGACTATATGTTTGCTACCTTAAAACAATTTTAAAAAATCCTACAGTGGTAGTGCTATGCCATTTCGCGATAATAGCGAATTAATTAAAGCGTATTTGAACTAAGATAATAAGTAAAAGAAAGTTATCATATTCTCTATGGTAATATTGTGAGATAATGGCTGCAAATGAATTGCGGGGATTATGGGGAATTAGCATATAGACCTCAATATGGCTCATTTATGTACAAGCCGTTCTATCGTATACTCAATTGCCCTACTTCTGCATTTGTAAAATAAACTTTATAAATAAACGGTCAAAAGCACACATTTTTTGAAGTGAAAACTTCTATAGCAACGATAGGCAGGGTAAACTGGCGTGAATCGCGTCATCAACACATTTATGCTATTACTTTTTAACTAATAGTCTATAACTACTTAACGAGTAAACTCAAATCGTGTAAGCAATTTACCAATTATTACATCGTTTTGCTCCTGTGCACTGCTCACAAGAACTAATTGAATGCGCTCAGCGACAGCGCTGCGTCCCAAACCTCACCCCTCGTACAGTCGCGAAAGGAGAATTCGCCGTACCCGACCAACAGTTCACCAAAAAGTACTCAGTAATAGAAAAATCGCTATACGACGTCATTGTTAACTTGTGTTGACCGCTTTAACATATTGTCATTTGAGTGACAGGGACTGTATTGTGCTTATGTGATTTTTTTTTAATTTTTACACGCCATCAATCGATAATTACATTAATTTGTATTCATATTTATAGTTTTACAGTTTATATGCGTTTAAATTTTCAATTTTCAACATACAATTTTAAGTTCTCACTTATATCGGCAGTCCTTATAGCTTCCAATTTTGTTTTATATCGAATAAAGGTAGCAAACGAGCATACAGTGCACCTGACGATAAGTGGTCTCTGTTTCGTTTCGTGTTAAGTGATACGGTTTAATCATACCTAAGGTTGACGGATGCGTTACTACCCCTCCCGACTAAGACTGGTCGCCTCGTTTGTAAGTATAGCAGGCAACCACGCCTCTCCAAATCTTAACGCAAGGATTGATTCACGGAAGATTATGAGGCGGTGGTACCTCCCCGGTCGAACTACACAAATTCCGCCACCACCAAGACACATTTCATAACCTCACATTATATTGTTATCAGGTCTACGACCGGGTCCATCGAGTGTCCGAGCGGAAATTCTAGACGCATCAAAACTGACAGCAGTCGCCGGGGGAGAGGCGACACTCCCCTGCGAGACTCGGACACCTCAGCCGCCCGATACACTGCTACTCATCGTCTGGTATAAGGACGATCTGCCTATTTACAGGTAAGCTAAGTATTATTTTTTGTTTTATCCAAACATATTCAATCCAATATTTATAGATCTAATATTTATGTAATATTTTATCCAACATTTATAAAGTTAATTTAATTAAGTTAATTTAGTTAATTGAGAATCATAAATCCTACATAATATTATCAATAACGACGTAAATTGTCAATAATCATGAAATTTTGTACACATATTATCATATATCATATAGAAAGGGTCATATGCAAAAAAATGTTGTTGTCCAGTTTAAAAAAATGCTATTCGTTATAATAATATTATAAATGTGAAGAATTTGTTTGGTTGAACTCGCTAATCTCAGGAACTACTGGTTCGAATCGAAAAAATATTTTTGTGTCGGATAGCCTATTTATTGAGGCGGGCTATATAACATCATGCTACAACCAATAGGAGCGGAGTATCAAGTGACCCAAACGAAGTTGCGCCGTTCAGCTAGGTTATACATATAATAAAACAGTAAAATAAATCTGCTTGTTCGGGCTAATCTCCAAAATTACTGGACGGATTCGAATGAAACTTTTTCTGGTGTATAGATACTAAGGCTGGTCAACATTTAGAACACTTTTTACTGCGAGAAAAACGTTCATTCCTACGGAAAATTCAGTAATATTTTACATGGCAGAACAACGTTTGCCGGGTCAGCTAGTTCTAAATAAATAACAAAATTGTGTGATTGCTCATGCAAAAACTAGCAATAATTTGCCATCAAATAGGTTCGTCGTATACAGTAGTACGAATTCCTCAATTTGAGAAATTTCTTCGAAAATTGCTGACATATGGCGTTTTGCATTTCACTGTTTTTTCGCGGTAATAAGCCAGGATTGCGTGCGGCGCCAGACTCAGCAATCCGTGGTTATACAACCGCACGATCGGCTTAAGGCTATCATTAAGTTAAAACTGATTATACTTTGATTTAAAGTAATTTTAGTTGCCATGTAGTAAATTTCGTTTTTTTCTTACACAATATTGTCTATTTAAGTGAAAGTCTCGACAACAGCTTTTCGATTAGTACTTGCCAGTTATAAAATCAGCCAAGTCCTGTTGGCACTCTTTGGGTTCAATACTTTAATAAATTAGTTACACAAATAATATTTTCACCAGGTGTACTTCAAACCCGTTTTTAGCTATGTATGTGCAGAAGTTCTGCCTTAAGGAAGGTAAAAATCATACTTTTCTAAGTGAAACAAAAGATTTGTTTAACATAGCATTATGGCGGGGATAAACAGATACACACTTTATTATTTGTATACCTGTGGTATAGATAGGGAGAGAAAAGAAAATAACGCAATAAAACGATGAAGTAACACAAACAATAGGCGGCCTTATCGCTTTAAAGTGATTACTTCCAGGCAATCAAAAAAATAAAGTAATGTGAAATGTAATTTAGTAGCGGTAAAACGGTGGTAGTGATTCGTCTTCTTCTTTTTAATCGTTTTTAGGTAGCAAACGAGCATGCAGTCCACCTGATGGTAAGTGGTCATCGCCCAAGGACGGAAGTTAGTGATCATCCCCGTGTACGACTGAATCATACCACGCCTCTTCCAATCGAAACGCAAAAAATGCTTCACGGCGGATTAGGAGGGTGGCGGTGGTAATACCCCGGTCTAACTATATGAGTCAAAAAAGAATCATCTAAACTGGTTTACCCAATAAAAATTCTAAGGTAACAAACATAAAAACAAATACACCTCCTCATTTTTTGGAGTCGCTTAAAAAAGTACTTATGCTCGTTTAGCTTGCAGTACCCCGTTTGCACCGTTTAGCAAGCAATCATTACCTCCCTTCAACCAATCAGCCCGCCTTGAAGATAATCAATTGCAATTTCGATGCAACCTCAAGTACCAACCAATCGCGTTTGGTTACCAACCCAAATACGATTGATTCGTACCTGAGGTTGACATTAGATACGTTGCTTTCCCTGAGGTCTAAGATGAGCGTACGTCCTTGTGTGTAGCCAGCCATTTGTCTCAAAAACCGAAATGCAAAAGTTACTTGTGAGTTGTGGTGGCTTTTGTATCTCCTTAGAACTACAACTAAATGAGTTTTTCAACATTACCTTTACGAATAAGTTATATTACACAAAAAGCAGTTGGTTTAAATAAGTAAAACAAATTACACCTTTCAAAACAGTCAGACACATGATGCATGAATAAATGAAGGGACATTCAAGTAAACACGTGAACGTGTCCCATCAACAGAAGTTTCCGAATCGCAATCTGACAATGCGTGCATATTTTATACAACGCTCAGGCGCGCATTCGTTATGCATAGCCGTTTCAGGACGTCAAATTAGCTTCCACGTAGCTTGGAGCGAACGTATCTGCTCAAATGAATCTCATTGCGGCACAAGTTATTGCTTTTTGAAATAAAGTTTTATATAAAAATAAAGTAGTTTAAAATAAAAATAAAGTTGTTTAAAATTAAGAAAAAAATTTTGAACTTAAATGGCAAAAATTTTAAGAATAAGATGAGAGAGAATTTAAAGAATATTTTATCATGCTTAGCACACACGCAGCATGGGACAGCCAGGTAGTAAAACTGCCACGCATGTAATTATATTTATTTATAACTATTGACGAAACTGTTTTTCTAGGGACAAATTCTATCTTTTAAATCAGTCTGACTATGCCTAGCTATGAAAAATAAAGTAAAGATTAAAACAAAGAAATGTTTAATGAAAAAAAATGAGAGCAAGAACTTTAAGAATAAGTTCACAAATTTATTATGCTTAGCCACGCAACATGCGACAGCCAGGTGGTAGAACTGCCACGCTTTGGTTGGGGTCAAACTGCAGATTTAGTGGCAGTGACCACCAATTAAGATGAACTACACACTTGTTTGTTACTGTTTGTATTTTATTTGAACTTCCACAATTATTTACAATCAACTATAAACAAAAAAACAACGATACTTCATGAACGCTGTTAAATTGTTGTGAACGATATTGATATGACAAGCATTTTTTGTTTGCTTTCGATGTTAATAGTTATCGATATTGCCAGGGGCAATAACTGTGTAATAAATATTATTGACGGTGATTTTTCCATGAAAAACATAAAATACAGAAACGCTAATAGAAGATTTTTATTTTATTAACAAAAGTAGATGAATAATAAGATTAAAGATAAATATTAATAAAAATGTTTAATACAAAATGATAAATATATTTACGGTAGTGTTTTACATATTTGGTAGATTTTATTTGCACAATGTAAAAGCCTGGATGTACATATAAAACATGAATGAAAAAATGAATATAAATGCGTTCAACGTTCTTTTAAAATAAATACATTCATACGTAGTAAATAAAATTGAAATGAATTAATTCACGATGTTCACGTATTCCCGATGCTATGACATGGTTCTTCGAAAAAGGCGCGAAGAGAGCTCTCCTCCAATGCCGATCATGCATTGGCGGTCCCTCTGGTTTTGCAAATGTGACTACTTCCCATCAGGCCTTATCGCTAGGTTTAGATATAAAATAAATGAAGGTCACCTCGAGTATACCTGTAAGACTGTAAGGTCGACTGTATGCCCGTTTGCGACTTTATGCTACAAAAACGTCGGGCCTGATACATTGTCGAATCTGAAGACCTATGTGGAGCTATAACCTCATCACATGAGGTTATAGATTCACATTCAGAACACAGAAATGCTTGTTTCAAATATGTACTTTGATTTTATGTTACGATACAAAACTTGTGGATGTCATTCCCGAATGCTTCAGGTGACACACTAAAATATATTAAAAAATGTTTATAGGAGAGTACATTCGAAGAAAAAACGGGCTTACAAATGGAAAGCATTCGAGGGTCAAAGGTGACGCACAACAAAAACTAAACAATAAATAATAATTATGTGGCAGTATTTAGTAGTTGATAGTAATCGTGCATGCATTTCCCGTGATGGTATTAATCACTGCCTTCATAGACCTCTGTAAATTCTGTAATCAATCTGAATTAGGATCGAAATCTTGACTTGGACGATGTTTTATCACTGGGGACTACACATGGACTAATAATACGAGTCAGTTTGAGTAACTAAATTACTGTTAAAATAATAGAACTAGTGGCAGGAAAGAAATTGCAGTTGTTAAAAAAAACCCAAATTTTGGAAACATTATTAACATGATAATTAAACTTACATAAATAAAGAAACGAAATATCCTTTGACTTTCTTTAAAAATGAATATAAGTGCATTATTCTAATATTAAAGACATGATGGTAATTCTGAAATGCTGGTAAAAGACAACAAGTTTATCATTTTGCTTTGATAGACTGAAATCAAAAGTGAGAAAAAAGTGACCATGAAATGAATTAATTCGGAAATTTGAATAAGTGTAGCTGGCAACCGCAAATGTCCTGCCAAAACCGTCATGCGCGTCAATATTTCAAATGATGTCTATTTTATTATGAGTCTATTGCATTAGTTCGTTCATGGAACCATCCAAGCGTGAGTCTCGGCCTCTTTTGCCATTTTTTCCTCGTACGAATTATGGACGTGATGGTGTCACTGTGAATCATGTTTTACCGTGTTTACGCTTCGGTGACATATTTATGGGTTTGTTCCATGACGGATGAGCTGGCTTTAGGCGTATTAACGCTACTCGCGTACAAAGCTGACCTGTTTGGGTGGTAATAATAATTATAAGACGATAGAAATTCAGTCCGCAGGGAGTGGCACCTGGTCACGTAGCCCGACTGTTTTATGAACTAATTTTATAAAACCTTTCACTTTTTTATACATCCTGACGATCAGCGTTAACAAGCCATCGGTCTGCGTGCAAAGAATTGCTTCACGGAAGAATATGAGGGCGGTGGTACCTC
>DWNR01001708.1:0-14438 GCA_018250455.1 Polygonus leo | reverse complement strand
AAAAGGCAAAACTGATTAACTGACTGACATATCAACGCACAGCCGAAACTACTGTACCTAGAAACTTGATATTTAGTTTTAGTTTTTATTTTGCCAGGTGGTAGAACTCATGTTGTTCGACCGGGGAGGTACCACCGCCACCCTCGTAATCCTCCGTGAAGCGATTTATTGTGTTTCGGTATGGAGAGGCGTGATTGCCGGCTGTACTTAAACGCGAGGCGAACATCTTAGTACTCAGGGGTAGCAACGCATCTGTGATCAAACTTGGGTATGACTCCATCGTACTTGAGGATGATTACTGATGTTAATGGGCGGCAGTGGCCACTTACCTCAGGTGGACTGCATGCTCGTTTGCTACCTTTACACAATAAAGAAAAAAAAACGATAAACGATAGATAATGTTCTCTTTACAAAAATGCCTACACGCTCTGTTATATGCAACTTTATTATGGCTATGTCGCAAACACAGCATTTTTATTTTAATATAAAAGCGTTGTCTCCGCGATGGGAAGTCAGTTGCAATCCACCCGTGTTCGGCGTTAATCTTTTGGTTTCTTATAAAAAGAACAGTGAGGAAAATTATAAAACTGTAGTGTAGCACTGCCACACTTCACAGTCGAATTTAATAGTTAACTACTTAGCATTAGTTACTTAAAAGTAATCTTGATGGTACCTTAGTCATCAGCATGACGTCAGCAACGACAGCGGTGATGAAGCCGATGGTGACCAACAGCGTGATGATGCCGACGGCCACGTTCACTTGGAAAGCGTTAATGCTTGTCATCAGACCGCTAAAAATTTAAATTGTAGATTTATTTCAAATTAAATTATGATACGTACATAAGACTCATTCTTTCACAGATAATATTCTTGAATATATTTTGGGTTGAGAGGCTGATATATAATAGTTAAATAAATTAACACTATCAATAAACGTCAATATAAACAATAATTGGTGTCGTAATCAGTCGTATGAACAGTAGGTATATATAAACAAATCATAAAAGACAAAAATCTTGTGATAAATCAAATCTTTTTAAAATTTTATGGGAATACTTGAAAAATATTATGGACAAATTCGAATTCGAAAAATATACGCCTAAAATTTAAAAAAAACAGAGAACAGGATCTCTCTTACAATTAATTTGCATTTAAAGATTTTATTTCATGTCCACCCCGCGCTGGCAAGTACCAATCACACAACATTAAGGTTTTTTCTTTATACGCACGCAATATTTATCGTTGCATCATGATTATAATAATAAAAAAAAAATATATTGTAATTACATTCTTAAGATTCGAACCCAAACCCTCATGATAATTCTATACCACTAGACTATCACTGTTTTTATTTTAACTTATATAGATTTTGTCACTCACCACGAACCACCACCGCTGAACCCGATCGACTGGACCACGGTAATGATGATTTGGAACAGGAATATGAAGAAGAACACCATGAAGTTGAACGAGGAGTCGCTCCTGAACGCCTTGTAGATCGGCCGGTACCAGCATATGAAGCTGAAGGGCGTCAGCAGCACGAAGTACAGGATCGAGAGGCCGAATATCGTGACGCCCCCGTCGACGAACATCAGCGACATCGCTCCTATTATGTTCAGCGCTAACACCAGCGAGTGGACTGAAAAATATATGAAAAAAAAAAACAAATTAACTTTACTTTTAATACCTGTGTATTATGTAATCTATAACAATTTAGCAATATAGGTATTCCCAGAGCGCTATGACATGGGGTTCTTTAAAAAAGGTGCAAAAAGAGTTCTCCTTCAAAGCCGGCGATGCATTGGAGATTCCTCTGGTGTAGCAAATGTCCATGGGCGACGGTGAAAACTTAACGCGAAGGTGGTCCGTCTGCCTTATTGCTAGGTTAAAATATATAAAAAAGAGACTGGATTGAAAAGGAAATATTTGAAGAGATTTTTTTAAAGAGATATATAAGAGCTATAGATAAAATAATAATTTTAGAACTTTTATTTGTCTGAATGTATGCGCATCACCTAAAAACGACTGTAAAATTAATATTGTTCGTGTAATTAATCTTAAAATCATATTAATGGCGTTAATAATAATAAGTTAATAAAGAAAAGTTATAAAAAAAAATTAGAGCTTCTATGTATAATGAATTCAATTTATTGTCTCACATTTCGTCCATTTATTTATAGCGCTTTAAAAAACTGCATAGGAGTATACTTTTAATTACCGGCAACCACTTATTGCCATATAATTATTATCTTAGCCAGTCTGGCTGGCTAAGATAATTAAATTGTACTCATTAAATTCTTATGTCAATAATGTAGTCAGTAGTCTTCTACAGCTGATCGGTTAATTGTTTTACTAATCAATTGTAATGCGTATTCATTATATTTATTGTTACTGCTGTGATTGTGTATTGTGTATCAATCTTCAATAATGTAACATCGAAAAATGTATAAAATTTTGATAATAATTGCAGAACAGAAGTAAGAACTCAAACTAAAAATTAAAAGTTAAACGATCAATTGTTAAAAGATCTGAGGATGGCTAGATATTTGCAAAAAAAAAACCTTCAGGCATATCAATCCCTCGAAAACACTTTCAAATGTAGCAAAGACCATGTTTCCAAATAGAGTCATAATCTACAAACTTGCTGAACATTCCAATCCCAATAGTTCAGGTACACATGATTTATTTTACTCCACATCAATTATGTAATATTAGAAGGTATCTGTGCTACTTTCGGAGTCTACTTAATTACTATAGCCTAGCTCACATCTATTCATTATACAATCACGACCGTTCGGTGTTAAATAACACTAATACTGGTCAAACTGGTCACACAACTTAATAGTTGTTGGACTATATTCTAATTAAGAAATATTTATAAAACCAATAAATGACCAACCATTATGTGGAAACTTTAGTGGCTGGAATGTCAATAGTATTTGGAGTGTCTATATTTTAGTTTTAACGTGGAAATCAAAACATTTCATTCAAAGGTGTAAAGGAACATATCCACATACTGAGACACAACATATTGAGACACTACCTTTTTAACAAAATTAAATATACCGTCAATAGATTTTCACTTAGACAATCCTAAAAGAGCGCCATGTGAATTCTTTGCTCATTTACAAAGTTTATTTATAAATCACCTACACCATATCATATTACTAACACTAATAAATTAAATTTTTATTCTAATGTGACTTTTTTATCTTTATGGGAAATAGAGATTTTTGAACCTAAATGTTGCTCTTTAAATAGATCCAGGCCGACACGGGATGTCTCTTTCCGCTAAACTATATTTTTTACATGAGTACAACATAAAAAATTGTGGGTCTTATCAATACTACACAGACCTAGATACTTACAATGATCACAAAATTGTACTTTGAACGATTCCGAAATAATCATCACCAGTTGCGATTGCGGTTTTTTTTTAGACCAGTAGGTTCTTATTTATTTAACAAATAAATTCTCTAAGTGTAATAATATCTGTGTGGTTAGGAAGGCGATGAACAAATAAAACTTATGAAGAGATTATTACTAATTCGATAATTTCATCACGTCACAACAGACGCGCCTCACAGCTAGGAGTAATGTCTTCAATAACGTTTTAAACATTCGATTTTTTCGACGAAAAATTCTTAATAAAATATTTTTATAAAATTAAGGAAGGAAGACAATCATATTAATTTTTTTATTATATTTAACATTCAAACTAATAATTTCTGAAGTCTCTTAAAATTGTTTTTAAGTAATAAATTACTTACACATCCATAGATGATAAAGGTGCCGTACGATCCTCTGGAACTCGAGCGGAATGTCCACATTGATATCCTGGTAGAAACACGGTTGGATTGGACAGAACGCTGGCAACGGCGGCCAGTTGTTGTGTCTTCCCGCTGAACCAGCCCGAAGTTCGGCTTCGCGCCTCGCCAGCTCCTCTGCCTTGCGTTCCAACTCCTCTTGCCGCCTCTGTAGTTCCGTTTCAGTTGGAATCATGGTTAATAAAATCACACAAATATGTTCACAGAGCTATAGTCAGCCCGAATACAACATGCTACTAAACGACAATGCAGACTACAAAACTTCTTTAATAAAGACATTAAGGATGTTATTTGTGGATTCGTAACAGGCACATTCCACCCACACGAAGGTAATTTTGTAATGTACTGTTCTTCTTGTGTGGAACTACAATCTATATTAAACAATACATAATGTATGTTTGGAAAATGTACATATTTGTTATATCAAATTAAATGTCAAGATAGTGTTAAAAAACGTTTGCATAAGTTGCAATAACTATTTTGTTGTACTACACAAATAAAATATACAGGCATGATCAGAAAATAAACAATTTGAGACCTTGAAAATGTAGAACAAATTATAAGCAAGTTATAATGTGTATTTGTTATGTATATAGATACATTAAGGTCATGCACAAAAACTTTCAACTACTAATTGGTCCAATCTTAAATCAACATTGTAAAGCAGTTTACAAAACAAAAAAATAAAGATAAGAATACAAAAGAATACATAAACATTTAACCATTAATAAGATAAGGTATAGGTATTGATAGCCCGCTGACAGGTTGATAAAGCAAAGAAACAATGACAGGTGAGAATGAATCACTATACATATTATATTAATGTTCTAAGTGTTTACCTTGAGTTCCTGATGTGCATTTGGAGAAAGCAAATGTGTATTAGTTGCATGCATCTATATAGCTTGGGTTTTAGATAATTATTTATATTAGATTATTATAAATATTTTTGACAAACTAGATTGTAGGTTGAGGCATTTTATGTATCTATTTTATGTATCAACATTTGGAATAATCAATTAAAAACCTGTGTAACTTAATTCTTTAATTTGCTTTTAAGTCATCAACAAGGCATTCATAAATAACAAAGTCATATGTATTGGCATTTGAACTGTATATAATCCGACGAATATGCCGAATATTTACATATCTTTTTACATTACTTTTTATCCTTTGTTGACCAAATAAATTAGTAACTTGTTTACAAAAGTACTGGTTAAAATAATTAGGACAATGTGTCCTCAAGTAATGAACCAGAATGCATAATCTTAATACCTTATCACAATAGTCATAAACTTGGGAACAACAAAACAACTTTTGACTAGACGAGTTGTTGTATATATTATAGATAGAATTGACCATTATATAATGTTATTAGATGCAGTCTAGCATTTTGTCAACTATTTCAGGATAGTTTTTACTATAATATCTGGCAATATGCAACGACAATTACAATACAAATGAATATTTCATTTAATTATTTCTTTATTTGAAGAGTCACTAATTTATACTTGTGTGGTGCCAAATTGTAGATTGTATACCTAATTTGTCTTTATAAAATAAATAAAAGTGTTCAAGTAAATTTTACTGTGGATTAAATTTAGAGACTTAAATTCTAGTAATAGTTATAGTGATATTTTTTTTCGTAATCGTATATGTATAGCAAACGAGCATGCAGTCCACTTGATGTTAAGTGGTCACTGCCGCTCATGCATATTAGTAATCATCTCAGAGTAAGAACTCGTACTAGAGGTTGACCACAGATGCGTTGCTACCCTTGAGAACTAAGATGTTTGCCTCATGTGTAAGTATAGCCGACAACCTCTCCAAACCGAAAGGCAAGAATTGCTTCACAGAGGATTATGAGGTTGGTGGTGGTACCTCCCTGGTTGAAATACGTTAATATTTAAATAATAAGTTCAAAAATATAAATATCCTTATTATTTAGTGCTGTATGAAATGTTTTAGCCAAATGAGTAACACACACAACACTAATACACAAAAAATATTTCTATCTATTTTTTTAAAAACCCATTTTGACACTATAACAATCATCTGTTAATAACTGAGTCATATTCAATTAAAGATCTGCATTTTGAGCAAAAATATATACCGAAATAAAAGGACGCCAAATCATTAATTAGACATTTACCAGATTTATCAAAGTTAAAACAATATGTCAACTATCATTATTGAAATTTTGAAAAAGTAAATACATTTTGCCATTCATGTAGCTGACATCTAACCTTTGATAAAATATAACTGTTTTAAATCAAATTACAGAATTAAAGTATAGAAAAATGATTGGTGTCATACACTACTTCTTCAAAATTAGTAATACAAGAGTGACTCCCCATGGGTCTAGAGAGAAACCATTATCGCAGGTGTTAATACCAAACGCTAACCTCCTAATGTATAGGATTGACATTTATTTTGTCCTCTTAAGGTAGCAAACAAGCATGCAGTCCACTGGTGGTAAGTGGTCCCTGCCGCCCATGGACATCAGTGACCATCTCCAAGTTCGATTACATCGCACCTGAAGTGGACCAGAGATGCGTTGCTACCCTTGAGGACTAAGATTATCGCCTCGTGATTAAAGTATAGCTGGTAGCCAGACCTCTCCAAACCGAAACACAATCAATTGCTTCACGGAGGATAACGAGGGTAGCGGTGGTACATCCCCAATTTAACTACATTAGTTCTACCACCTGGCACAATGTTATGTTATGTCTATTCCATAGCATATCCTCTGCTTAGCTTCCGCAGCTATCCTTCTCATACATTATGAGGCGAAACACAGAAAAAAATATTTTTTTTATTATTGTATAAAGGTAGCAAACAAGCATAAAATCCACCTGATGGTAAGTGGTCACAGTCACCCATGAACATCAGTAATCATCCCCAAGTACAATTAAATCATACCTAAGTTTGATCACAGACGCGTTGCTACCCCTGAGGACTAAGATATTTGCTTCATGTATAAGTGTGGCCGGCAACCACATCTCTCAAACCGAAACGCAATAATTGCTTCACGGATGATTAGAAGGGTGGAGATAGTACCTCTCCATCAAACTAAACGAGTTCCAACACCTGGTATGCAATAATATTAATTATCCTAAGTAATAGTTAAATTTAAATACTTGAATAGTACCTGAAAATCAGCAGTTGTGAAGTTTGAAGGTGGAGCTTGGTTCTGTGGTTGGCTGGGTCGGGAGTACTGTCCTCCAGCTGGCGGTGGTGATACTGCTTGCATTATCGCAGGCTGTGATGGCTGTTGGGCGGGCTGCACAAGAATATATATATTTAAAATATGAAGTTAAAATAAAATAAATTAATATTTTAGTTAAAAATCTTATATCTCATTACTAGTTAACAAACTCTTTTAAAAGGCTGGACCAATTTTTATATATTTTTCGTGTATATTTGGTAGGTCTGAGAATAATAGGTCATAGGCTATTTTTTTATACTCATAGGTGATAAGACTGGCCCTATTTCTTTTTTTTAATTTTGAATTTTTATATTTTTTTATTTAGCATCAAAAACACAAATTTAAGAATCACAAATTTAGTTCTTCAATTTATATGGCAGAAAGAAATTTACCAGGTCATCCACTATTGGTATATTTCTGTATTATATTAGCACACAGGCATACTGTTGCACTTGCACAAAAAGGATATGTTTATTCCAATTAATTTAATTTATGTACTGTTATCTATACATATAAATGCTTTGTCCTGAATGACTGACTGATCAACGCACAGCCTAAACTGCTGGTTATAGGGATCTGAAACTTGGAGGGTGTGTTCTTTGTATGATGTAGGCGTAAGAAGGCGTTGTATGACGTAAGATAAGAAAGGATTTTCGGAAATTCTACCCTAAGGGGGTGAAAACCGGGAGCAAAGTTTGTATGGGACTATGTGATTCCTTAGTCCAATCTACTTCAAATTTTGCATAAACATTCTTTAACAGAATTGATGGAAGATGTGTTTCGTATTTTATTGAAACTCATTGCCTTAAGGGGTAAAAAAGTGGTAGAAAGTTATTTTGAATCAACACTCTTTAGTGCCTTTGATTAAAATTATGTACTATATTTATGTGGATGATGATTAATTTAAGTTTTTTATTTACTAACTTTTGTAAACAGTGTAAAAATATACTTTCATCAATATAAAACTATATTAATTATGAAAGAATACTTGTGTGGGTGTTCATCTTATGAAAATACAAAAAAACTTAGAAAATCATAATTAGAAAGCTAATTGAAATGTTATATATCTGATATACTCTATTTATCATAAGATTACAATTAGCTTTCACTAATGTCTTAAGCAATAATCCTGATATATCATATATAAGTCAGTACACTTTATCAATATCAACCCACTGAAAACCCATTATGACTAATATGTATACAAAGTTTACCGTAGCTTGATTTCCGCCTTGTTGGTCCTCAAAAGGGTTGTAGTCGTCCAGCCCTCGCGTCGCATTGTTTGTACTTCGAGCCACTTGCTGCACAGCTGGATCCTAAAACAATTTTCCAACAAATATTGAAACAGAATCATGATAACAAAATTCTCGTTTTCGTTCGCAGAAAGTCTACTTACGGCAAATGGATTGTCTATGGTTGGATCACTAAACGGATTATCCTCGAACTTCGACATGATTACGATTTAATTACGCCACTTTACAGTTTATTATAATTTGCGCAGCACAAAGAAATTACTCTCACTATATTTTTAGCATGAAATGCGATAAATACAATCAACCGACACAATCGAATGACAGATTACAGCATTGATGATGGTGACGATTAATGACATTTAAGTTAGTGTTGCAGTACGAAAATACGTAAGTAATCTTTTATATCGATTTTTAAATTTATTATGATAATATACACAAGAATTGTATCTTACATTTGTATTCATTTACTGTTTAAATGGCATTATAACCCTATATATTATAACCCTATGCCACAATAAGAAGAGCTCATAATATCTTGAGTAAATATAAAATGTGTATGAGAAAATATATATCTATTCATCATTTGCTGAAAGTGAAATAATAGGCAATCTGACCGGAATAGATAGAATCCTCATGATATCTAGTAAACATTTTTATTCGCCTATTTTTGTATAAAAATAAAAGAATTAACCGATAATTACAGTTTAAATCTTTTAAGCCTTCTTCTGATAATTGGTTTTTGATGAAGAAATGGCCTATAATACAATAACATATCCTCCATATTTCAATTATAAAAGTATTTTGGTTCGTACACAAACATTACTACATTAAACAATGAACTTTTTACTTTTATATAATCGTTTAATATTTTATACATACGCGATGTTATATACATTTATTAATCTAACCAATCAACCAAAACGATTGAGATTTTCTTTTCATACAATGATGATATTCTTCAAAACAAAATTCTAAAACACTGGTTTACATCTAAAATAGGCACTAAAGTTAAAACGAGTAATTAAACGGTATGATATGAAGATCGATTTCTAATCGAGGTCAATTTAATTCGTCAATGCCACACCAAATCACCATGTACAAAGCTACGTCATTACTACTTGATTACGTTTAGTAATTTTCTGTATGTTGGTATGTTGCAGAATGAAGGCGAAAGTAGTTTTGCGATTGGCAACTCATTTCAATTGTCAGTTTATTGGACGGTGCTGTCAAAGTAGGCAGCTGTTTACGTTTTGTATCGTTATTTTGCGATCGTTTTGCTCAACTTTTGTTATATCTTATTGTTTTTATGTGAGCGAATTTACGTCGATATTTTTATGGTGAGATATAATTGTGATCTATCCGTTCGGATAAGCCATGTCAGATGTCAAGAGGTGAATAAGTCAAGTTTAGTGTTTTGTGTGTAGTGTGTTTGTGACAGTTTATATATTGTTTGGGATTTGGTGCCATAAACTTGAACGGTAAGTAGGTGTACTTAGTTTTTTATTTACTCATTGATATGAGGCCTTTGACTAATATTCCATTTGTTAATTGACGCGACTGCAATATTTTTTTAAAGTATAAACAACAACTTTATTTTGGCGTCAACAATTGCTGGAAAATAGTGAATTTATTGGCGTACTGATTATTATTAGACTACTTGTCTATTAAATGTTAAGTGGTGTGAGTTCGGGAGAGGTGCGGTGCGCGTGCGCCGGCTCGGGGTCGAGAGCGGCCGCGGCGAAAGTTGTTCACTCTTGTTACCTAGGAAGTAAACGAACACTGGTCTTACCGCACCACGCATAATATTCCACTAACTGGTTCTCTGTCCATTTCATACGGTTTCGTATTAAGTACAATCAATTGTAAGAAATTATGAGGGTAGGTATAGGTGAGGTAAGTATTTCAAGTGTAAAAAAATAATTTATTTATAAATTAAGCCTGTTAATTGTATTTTAAAATTAATATGATTATTAGTGACAGATTTAACCAGTTTATTGCATAGTTTGTAGATGCATTATTAATAGAAAAAGTATGGAAACAAAAGTTTTAAATACTTCTAGAAGTATCAAATATTAGTGTAAAATTGAATTGCAACTGGAATTTTTGGAAACTTAATGAAAAAAAATTTAATTTTGGCCCACAATTTGTTTCTTATTTATTTTAATAACCACAATAAGTTTATTGTAGTATGACATTGAATAGCCAAGTTATGAAATTTTCCACATGAGCGAAGAATTGCAGATATGAGATTGAATAAAGAGTTGGAGTACAGAAAACAAGTTACAAAACCATAAATGATTAAGTAACATTGAACATTTCCGAGTTTTTACATTTTCTTTCTTTAAATTTAAGCTATTTGTATTCATTGGACATCCAAAATCAATTTGGGTATCGCAACATAGTTATTTAGGTAAATGCTGCTTCACTCTCACTTAGCTGACACCACCGCATATTAAATGAGATTGGTCAAGTTTGGTTTCTTTCATGACAATAATTTGTATTCCTAAATAACTGATAAGGTTTAACTTTTGATGTATCTATTAGTATGTGTGTCATATTATTTTATTGTCTAATAATTCTTATTATTAATAAATATAAACATACATTGTTTTTGTTCAAAAGTCTTGATGTTCTTGAGAAAAATATTACAAGGTTAAAGTTATACTGTTAGCGAAAGTTAAGGTTTTAGACGATATCAAACTAATGTTCATGCCTAAAAAATATATTCTAATGAGTTTAATTGCGAGATTAGGCTATTTGACGGTAACTAATTAAATAAAATATAATTGCTAGCAATATTGTATGCAGTTGGATTATACTAAAGATGAATGTAATTTACTGTTCCTGTAGCTATACATATATAATTTAGGTATATGTGAGCATTTTCCTAAAACTTTAAATATAGAATTGTGGGTAAAACCACATGTATATCATAAATATAATATACTTTTGTATCTTCCTGTTATTCAGATGTATGTTTCTAATTTGGGTTTATAAATATTCCTAATTACAAATTATTCATATATAGGTAAATCCCAATGATTTATTATGCATGCTAATTTCTGCCTTATACATATAATATTATTGGGATGTTTGCGAAATAATTATTTTCCAAGTATAATTTTATCAGCCACTACATTCCAACTGTTGAGTTATCAATGTTATGATTGCCTCGTTTCTCAGAATATTATATAATTTATAGCGTTGATTGAAATGTTGTATTTATTTATATTATTCTGGTTTTACGATACAAATGTATGTTAGTGATCCCAAAGTTTCACTTTAATGTGTTCACATTTGTTGTATTCAACATTTTGTACCCAAGCTTACCAAGAAACTTACCATAATTGTGTGAAAATATAAAAAAAAAAACTATTACCACCAAGTACCGCTTTGGGCGTAAGTAATTATGGCAGTGTGCGCCGCGGCGTCTCGATACGCCGTTATGAGTAAATAGGGGCGCCTAAGTTTTAATTTTTTGTCCATATCGTCCTAGCATCATTGTATTGCGAACTGAAAAAGTTTGGGAACCCCTGAATTACGCATTTCATCTGAAAGGAAGAGTTTATTAAGTATATTTCAGTCGAGCCTGGCCCTACGTTAACGTGAACGTCTTGCACTGGGATATAGCGCGCGAAAGTCAAAAATTATATTAGTCTATTATCCTTCTAAAAATGATGTATCTTGATTTAGTATTTGAAAGATTTCTGTTAAGATTCGCCGAATAAAACTCTTTGATTTAAAGGACTAATTTGCTTAGAGTTAGATAATTATATATTATACTAGCTGTTGCCCGCAACTTCGTTCGTAGTTATGAAAATAGGCAATTAAATTGTACCCGTCTTAGTTAGCATCTACGTCCTAAAAAGAACACCCATGCATAATTTGCAACTCTTAGCACTTGAAGAAACGAATTTTCATACAAACTATCAACCCAAGGACCTTAGGGGTCGAATTTCGCAAAATCCCGTCTAAGTGAGCTCCTACGTCCTAAAAATAACCCTCATGCAAAGTTTAAAACTCATAGCACTTGTAGTTTCGGAGATTTCGTGATGAGACCTTTCGCTTTTAAATATATAGATTTGAGGTTCTTAGAATTCTACTCTTACATTTCCTGTTAGCTTTTGATACTGTGATACTGATATGATGTTCTGATACTAATTTTGTTTAGAACTAACCCATGTAGTGTTCATGTCTTTTAAAGATATCTTACGCCTTCACGGCCATGAGTTCCCGTTCCTTATTACCAAAGTGGTCAAGGTAATGTCAGTTTAAATACGTGAGTTAAGTAAATTGTACGTAGTTCAGCGTTATTCTGAGGCTTGAGAGAATCTGTGTATTTAGAATTTGTAGAACTAACTAAATTATTCGTTAAAGCTAACGAATAGTCAGTATGAATTAAATTATTTAAAATGTCTTGTTTACGACCTTAGGTAAACCAAAAAATAATGAAATAGGAAAATCAGGTCACAACAAACAAACAAACTGTGATGAAAAATATTCAGATGGCTTGAGTACTTTTTTTGAAGTCTGTTAAAAATCAGTCGAATTGAGAACCTCATTCCCCAAAATTGATGTCATTATTATACGCCCGGTATTTAAAACGTAATTAATTCTGTGGGCCTATTTAACATTTTATTCCAGACTACAATTGACATTGACAATTAATACAATCCGAAATTCACGATAATGTAGCAGAGGTGGCACGTTTGCATCTAATTTTGATTTTTGCAAAAAAGGCGTTTTGGTCAAGTCTAGTCTGCCATGTTCTCTACTCTATATCCGCCGAAAATTCTGGCGGCCAGTTTCGGTTGTGTATTTTAAAGTCTATTAATTATGAGCATGATAATTGAAGTGAATGAGGTAACGATGATTTAACGTTGTAGTTAAATGAAAGGCACTAAAAGAATCGTATTTTTTACAACTCTCATTATATTGTAAAGTATTATTATTAGTCTTGTTACTTTAATAACATTAGGTGATAATGTGAAAGTCACAGTCAGTTTACTTTATGTAATTTGAAATTGACTTTAAAGAAATGTTGCAGTTCATATTGGTATCGTTCAGGATTTATGTTATGTATTTGTACAAAAACAAGATAGGTAAATGAATTATGTATAAATATGTATATAATACATTTTGTGAACGTACTTGGGTTCATAATGGTAAAATCCCTTTTTTCCTGCATTGCGTATTATTTAAAATGGAAAAGACTAATGTTATGTGAATTTTAAAATTTTTAGCAATATTTTATTGTATTTATTTTTGTTTTGTCTTGAGTACCTACCTACTTAGTCACCGGCAACATATTTCTTTTTCTTAATCGACAGACGGATCTAAGTAGAAATGAACTTTTATTTTATCTATATATCTTCGACCCGACAAACCTTCCTCTCGAATCACTCTATCTATTTAAAAAATCGTATCAAAATTCGTTGTGTAGTTTTAAAGATCTAAGCATATTTAGGGACAGACAGCGGGATGCAGCGACTTTGTTTTATACTATGTAGTGATAATGTTTGTCATCAACTTGGATGAAAAGGTCAGTTTTACGTTCGCCTGGAGTATAATGAAACGACGTGAAAATGCGTTATGTGGGCCACATTACGCAAAGAACCTCGAACTTTCCAGGCCACTGCACCCGTATAGCACAAGTTTGCCGATAAATGGCAGCCGGGCGTCATCGTGACGGTGTCGAATGTCGAATCTCGGCGCGAATGGCATATCTCATCGTGTTAAATGAACTAAAACAGGTTACCGTCTTTATTAGTCGATTGATTTCCACCGAGTCTAATGGTTCGACAGGTAGAGCACGGGTGCTCCGATAAAAATATCTTTAGCTCGTGTGTTTTGCTTGCTGCGTTCATTTTATCGGTAAAGAATGCAGTTGAATGCACGTGTATTGATTTATTATTCTTGGTTGTTAAGCATTACATTACTAGAGGATATGCTTACGTTATAATCTACTGGGAAACTCGTTTATAACAACTATCTATATCGAACAGACTGAAACAAAATTGTTCGGTGATCGCTTTATAAAAAGTGCGCGTTAGAAATAATGTGGCATCCATTGGATCCACTTTTTCTTACAATGTAGAAAGCGTCGTAAAAGTGGTTTAGTGTTCGTTCACACAAAAACATTATGGGTCGCGA
>DWNR01001707.1:0-14439 GCA_018250455.1 Polygonus leo | reverse complement strand
CATCACACGATCAAATGCATAGTTTACGATTCTATAAAGGACATACACACAAACATTCATTTTTATATATTAAGATAGAATGGCTTCTACAAACAATTTTTTTCGCGCGCTAACTACAATGGTTATGTAACTCTGAACTCTGTTGCTGCGTTAATGTAGGACGAACTATGATACCCCGTGTCGTCCAATGCAACTCAATCTATGCCATTTTCTAAATACCTTTTTCCCGGTAAATATTTACTGAGATTTGATGTGTTTGAAGTCAACATTTGATTGACAGCAACAGTTTGTATGAGAAAAGTTCATAATATGTTTATAATATTTGATGAATATCACATAAGTATTAATACTTATTCTGTTATTTCGGACGGAGACAAATCTAACTACATGGGATAAAATGGTGTAACTAACACAACTTTGTTTTATACATACATTATTAATTAAATGATGTCTTCATCATCGTAGGTATGTACAACACTTTCAAAGGATCAAAGGCGTAAACTTATATAGAAGGTAGAGTGGGCGTAAGTTTCGGCGTAAACTTGTTTACACTTCGCTCTGCTAAGTATTTATTGGGCTATTTATATCTTTCGTGTCTATATTTAGCCTGTTGATAACAATGTATTCAGTCCATTGATTTCTATCATAAATCTTTGAAGTAAACATCGTTTCAAGTAGGATAGCCATCTGTACTGTAAAGTATAATAGGTTTGGTATTTTAGTAATTTTACCAGGTGGTAGAACTCATGTAGTACGACCGGGGTACCACCGCCACCCTCATAATCCTCCGTGAAGCAATTCTTGTGTTTCAGTTTGGAGAGGCGTGTACGATGGCTATATTTATACACGAAGCGAACATCTTAATCCTCAGGGATAGTAACGCATCTGTGATTAAACTTAGAAATGATCCAAGCGTACTTGGAGATGATTACTGATGTCTATGGGCGACTCGTTTGCTACCTTTATACAATTAATAAAATATGTTATATTATGATAAAATTGTATTACGTCGTATTTCATTAAACGGTCAACGGTCGCACCTATTTTGTATTTATCTGTTACTTGGGTTAGTTAAAAGGGTTTTACCGACATGATTATAAATTGTTCAGATACCTATAATTATTTAAAAAAAGTGAGTGACAAAAAGTAATTATACATACCGTGAAATAATAAATAATGATTATAATAGATGTGTTCTCTTGTCTTGAATGAACAAAAAATTATATATGTTTTGAATTTGCTCAAAAAAAGTATTTCTTTATGTTACAATAAAATCTGGTACCGTCGTTACAACTCTACCTTTAATCTTTTAGGTGCTGTGATAATGGGCATCGGGTCGCTAGTGTTTGTTGTACCCCACTTCATCGCGGAGGCAAACAGCGAGATGCTCGCCAACAACAAATCAGACGACAACATCTGCAGACTGCCGCGCGCGCTGGAGCAGGACATGGGGCTCGGGCGGCTGTCGCAAGGCCTGCCCCCCAGCAACCTGAGGCCCGACAACTGTATCAAGGTGAGTTGCTTTAAAGGCTAAGCTCTAGTGTTCCTTGTGCCCCATTTCATCCCGGACGTGATGAACAGCGAGATGCTCGCCGACTACAAGTCTGACGACAACATCTGCAGACTGCCGCGCGCGCTGGAGCAGGACATGGGGCTCGGCCGGCTCTCGCAAGGCCTGCCCCCCAGGTGACAACTGTATCAAGGTGAGCTGTTTTAAAGGCTAAGCTCTAATATTCGTTATGCCCCACTTCATGCCGGAGGTGAACAGTGAGATGCTCGCCGACGATAAGTCTTACGACAACATCTGTAGACTGCCGCGAGCGCTGGAGCAGGATATGGGGCTCGGGCGGTTGTCGCAATGCCTGCCCCCCAGCAAACTGAGGCCCGATAACTGTATCAAGGTGAACGGGTATACATGCTAAACTGTAGTGTCCGGTATACCTCACCTCATCTCGGAAGCGAACAGTGAAGTGCTTGCAAACAACAAGTCAGACGACAACATCTGCAGACTGCCGCGCGCGCTGGAATGGGACTGGGGCGGCTGTCGCAAGGCCTGCCCCCCAGTAACCTGAGGCCCATGATTGTATCAAGGTGAGCTGTTTCATAGGCTTTTGAACGAACTTCAATTGGCATTGGCTTATTGAACGCAATAAGCGTTAAAAGTTGACTAGAAAAACAATAAATATATAAATAGTAACGAGATGTTCGATTCAGTTTGCCTTAGTTCGGATGTTATCATCAAGCGCTGACCAGGTGGTCGTGGTCATGTTTACATGGGTGTTTGTTGGTTAAAACATGTAATTCGACCGAGGAAATACCATAGTCACTTTCGTTATCGTCCGTGGAGCAATACGGACATTTTAGTAACTCAGAAGTAACAACGCATGTGCGTTCAATCTCGGGTACGATTCAATCGTACTTACCTTCAGTTGAACTTTGCTGTTTTTATGCAATAAAAGAACAAACTAAAATAAAGCAAAATCCTGCAGTCCAATGGTAAGTGGTCACTGTCGACCACAGACATCTACAATTAACGTCAGATAGAATTAAATGCCAATTACTGACAATCAACTGCTACGTGGCGGAATTAAACTGTATCGCTCTGAGCGAACCATAATTATACTGATACTTCAACGTAATGTAGAATCTGATGTTTTTGTTATATGATCTACCTTTATTTTACGCCATGAACCTTTAAACCAAGTAGCCCATCAGGTCTGTGGTGATCAATGGTTATTGTAATTTCATTTGAATGTGGTGATATAAAGCTTATTAACCGCTTATGGGCTATATACCACTTCAATTATATAGTAACATAATACGTTCAATTTAAAGAAACGCAAATAACTATAATAGGTATATCTCATGCCTGCCAGTCAGCAATCTGAAACCCGATAACTGTAGAAGTAAACACGACGAAAATAATTAGAGTTAATATCATTATAGGTATCTACTTGTAATTGGAGGATATGAAACCGGTATACGATACCAGTAATTAATATGAGTCACGTTGCCTTATTCGTTTGTCTGCCAAGCACTGTTGCTAGAGGCTAGGCTATAGGACATAAATAGTTAGGTCGATGCACTAGCACAACAGTTGAATCCTGCACGAAAAGTTCGATCGTTTTATAATTGAGGACGCGAACCAAGAAGGGCCTAAACAAAATTTTTACGATACTGAATTCTATTCGTGGACTTATCGCTACTACAAACATGGCCTAAGGTTAATTTTACCAATTACATTGGCGTGGTTTTATAATAATAAAAGCTAAAATTAGCAATTCAATTTGGTTTGAGTATGGCAAATTGGTAACAGGTTGTTTCAGTCTCGCAAAATAAAATAGTTTTATAATTATTTTATTTTGCGAGACTGAAACAACCTGTTCACAAAATTTCACGATTTATGGATTTATAATCATCCACAAGTATTTTAACTATCCATAAATAATTAAGTAAAAGTCAACACTTGAAACGAACTTCGGAACATCAAACGTACAGCTTAAACCATTCTCTCCTTAGAATTTAGTGTCACAAAGAGAATGTTATTTGAACAAATGTGTCCGTTGACCTCGATCTGTACGCAAACATATCATAAAATAACATTTTGAATTCAGCGTGCCTAGTACTCGTTTGCCATTTAGATCTATTCTAATCTATATGGAATATTAAGATAGTTTAATGGTCCAATAGAAAAGTATAACGACTGTTTGTGAATTCAAAATATCTGTCCTATATTTTCATTTTTTATGTTAAGCGGCTACTGCCGGTCATGAACATCTATAATAAGCTGTTACCAACTATGATTACACTACTAGACAATAACTAAAGTCGTATCTAAGTAGATTATGTTGGAATACCTCGAGTAAATGTTATATAAACGTACAACTGCCATAATTGTTATATAGAATTTTGTAGGATACCCTTGTTTTAAAGGAAAGTAGTGGCAAAAGATGGTAAGGTCACTGCCACCCATGGAAACCTAATATTAATCTCGGATCGGATCAAAATCACACCTGAGGTGACCACAGATGCTTTTCAACATTTGAGGAGTAAAGTAGCCTCTTATAAAAGTGTAACCGTAATTTTTGCCGAAATTTAAATTGATAATAAGCAACAATGTCTTAAAAGTATGGTACGTATAAGTACTATTCTACTATTTCCTTTTGTAAGTATTTAAAAAAAATGGGGTTGATGGTAGAAGTGAGAAAATTTAGGGTTGTATGTATTTTTTAATGCCACGTCCAAAATAAAAAAATGAGGTGGACCACCCTTGTCACTTAGGAAAAATAGATAACAACCTATTCTCAGACCTACCAAGTGTCCATATAAAATTTCATCAAAAACAGTGAAGCCGTTTCGGAGTATAGCAACGAACACTGTGACACGATTTTTTTATATATAAAAAGACTAGCGTTGTACGTATACCTAATTGTACGTAGGTAATAATAAATAATTTCTCGTACCCAGAGTTCACCAAGCACGTTCGTGCCAGTGATGGTGTTCGTGGTGGCGCAGCTGCTGCTGGGCTGCGGCGGCTCCCCGCTGCTGACGCTCGGCACCACGTACGTGGACGACCACGTGCGCCCGGAGTCCTCCAGCATGTATATCGGTGAGTTTTCTTAATCCCTTAAATAATGTACGAGATTTTGCCAGGTCGTTTAGTTCGACCGAGGAGATACTACCGCCCCCCTCATAATCCTCTTTAAATAACTTTAATAATGTACATTTTTGCCAGGTGGTAAAACTCGTTTAGTTCGACCGGTTGGGTATCACAGCCACCCTCATATTCCTCCGTGAGGCAATTCTTGTGTTTGGTTTGGAGAGGCGTGGTTGCCGGCTATACTTATATACGAGGCGAACATCTTCGTCCTCAGGGGTACCAACGCATCTTTGATCAGGTATGATTCAATCGTACTTAGGGATTATTACTAATGTCCATGGAGGACAGTGACCACTTACCATCAAGTTGACTACATGCTCGTTTGCTACCTTCATTCGATAAGAAAAAGAAAAAAATGAAAGAGATATCGGTAAATGTTTTTAGGGTTCTGTACCCAAAGGATAAAAACGGGACCCTGCTGCAAAAACTCTGCTGTCCGTCTATCTGTCACCAGGTTGTATGACCGTGATGTCATGAACCGCGATAGCTAGACAATTGAATTTTTCACAGATGAATTATTTCTGTTGCTGCTATAACAACAAATACTAAAAATGGAATAAATAGTTAAAGGGGACTCCCATACAACAATTTGTTTTTTTTTTGCCGTTTTTTATAAATAATGGTACGTAACTCTGCGTGCGCAAGTCCTACTCGCGCTTGGGTGATGTTTTATGTTGCCGTCCTCAAAAAATGAAAGAAGTTTTTAATTCGATTGGATATGAAATGTTTTATTGCGCAATTATTAACAATTATATACAATAAAAACATAATTGACTTAACGGCATAATTTTTATGTGTATATTTTGTCGGTATGTAGAGCAGTTATTCGCGATAACGGTTTGCAGATACATATCACTTATACTACCGTGGATTTATATGTATTATGTAGGATAAATAAAAATGAGGAAAAGGGTGAAGCAAGTTAACCTAGAGGCCTTGGCTTTCGTTTTGTTCAATAAGTGACAAAAAATATATGTTGAATTATAATAATTCTCTTTTCGGAGGCACTCTTTTCGGACACAAACGCTCCAACCCGGAATAGATATTTAGATTAGAATTAGATATCTAATTTTATTATTAAATCGACTACTTTATGAGGAACTACTGCCTGGTTTAGATTTGTCATATTGTTCAAGTTTATTATTGAAATAAAATAAAAATCAAGGTTTGAGTCAAGGTTATAATTCACACACTGATACAAAGACTCGGACCAAGAACAAGCATTCGAATTTATTTAGGTAGGAGTGCTCATGTAGGTCGACCAGGGAAATATCACTGCCACCATAATCTACCGTGAAGCAATTTATTGTATTTCGGTTTAAAGAGTTGTGGTTGCCGGCTATACTTACATGCGAGGCGAACTTGCACCTGTGGTCAGCCTTAAGTACGATTCAATCGTACTCGGGGATGATAACTAACATCCATGGGCGGCAGTGACCACTTACCATCAGGTGGACTACAAGCTCGTTTGCTACCTTTAGAATAAAAAAAAGTGTATGCCTAACCTAAAATCGATCTCGGAACTCGATGGCAGACATACACCTATATAACTTTGCCATACAGGGCGTTAACCACCAATCAGTCCTTCATTAATAAGCAAGCAACGTTTTTATTCGTAGTACGATACTGTTACGGAATTTGTATGCCTTGACTTACATGGCATTTGTCTTTGGCATACTTTACAGTTATGGTACCTCTATGTCTGCGTGATAAAATCTTATTGGCAATTAGCCTATAAAATAGTAAAGTAATAAACATTTTTTTTTATAATAAAATTATGATACATAATTTTTATTCATGTTTACAATATAGTAAGAAATAATAAAACTTTTCGTATTCATTTTTTGAGAATTTGTCTATGTAACGATTGTAGTAACATTTTGGAAAAAAAAATATTTTTAATTTGCTTATGTCAATGATAATTATTTAGAAGCAAAGCTAATAAAGCTGAACAAAGTACAGCAATCTAATTGACAGTAATCTCCTGCGCATATTCTTGTTTACGACATCAAACGTAGTGGCAACATTGCCCCCGGCCGACCTTCCATTGTGCTTCTTTACGACAACTGCTGCGTCGCTCGTAACCACCGTGTCGATCTCCTAAACCTTACAATATAGGCAATCTGTTAATATAGATAAGACTACAGCTAAAAGACTAAGTTTCTAAGTACGAAAAAATAGTATTAAACAATTTATAAGCAATCTCATTGAGACCAATCTCCTGAACGTATCCCTTCTTACGACATCAAACGTAGTGGCACCATTGCTCCCGGCCGACCTTCCTTTGTGCTTCTTTACGACGACTGCTGCGTCGCTCGTAACCACCGTGTCGCTCTCCTAAACCTTACAATATAGGCAGTATGTTAATATAGATAAGACTACAGCTAAAACACTAAGTTTCTCCTACGAAACACAATATAAAACAATTTATAGGCAAACTAATTGAGAGTAATCTCCTGAGCGTATCCCTGATTACGACATCAGACGTAGTGGCAACATTGCCCCCGGCCGACCTTCCACTGCGCTTCTTTACGACCACTGCTGCGTCGCTCGTAATGACCGTGTCGCTCTCCTAAACTTTACAATATAGGCAATCTGTTAATATAGATAAGACTACAGCTAAAAGACTTAGTTTCTCTTACAAGACCCAATATGAAACAGTTCTTGTATCCTCTACCCAAAGGTTGTCTGGTAGAGATCGCTAACAGCGATAAGACCGCCAATTGTTTACACTTTATTGTTGTGTTACTCTTGTACTTACTTACTTTTACTTACTTTCTTTTATTGCGTACAATAAAGCATATTTGTATTTGTATTTATTTACGAGGCGATAATCGTAATACTGAGGACTAGCAAAGCATCTTTTGTCATTCGCTGTTATCTAATATACTAATTATAATTATTTAAACTTTGTCACAATTTCGCAAGATATCCTAAATACATTACGCAAGTCGATTAAACATCTAAACTCCATCAACATAATACATATTATTATAATTAACTTAAGTATGTTACAAGATTTTAAATCTCATGACTGTTATGAATGAAGGAAACAACTTCCTAACCGGTAGGTTACCGAACTAATTTTCTAGAGTGCACGGAAGTTAAATTATGCATATCACGTAATTTAATTTCAAGTTGTTATTAATTTGTCTGTGTAAAAGCTACTGGTGTCGTGATTAAACGAAACACGTGGTTTTGGTTAGTGGGTGGCGGTGGCATGGGTATCAGAAATGATTTTGTCAGGTGGTAAAACTCATGTAGTTCGACCAGAGAAGTACCACCGCCCTCATAATCCTTCGTGAAGCAATTTATTGTGTTTCGGTTTGGATAGCGTGGATATCTTAGTCCTCAAGGATAGCAACGCATTTGTGGTCAACTTTAGGTAAAAAATGATATGTCAGGTATTTAATGTGTACAAACACAATTGTTTTGGATGGGTGACCCCTAGACAAACTTTCACCTTTACCTACCTACTTGTACGTTATTAGTTTATCACTTTAAGTATACAGTTATCGTGGTGACAGTGCCATCTGCATAATCTAAGGTCAGGTGGAAACAAATTAGTTGAAAGTGTTATAATTTGGAAACTTGTCCGTTACTGAATGTCACGATACATACATTTCGGAAGTCCTACTACAATTCACTATTTGTTTGATTACAGACTGGCGACAGTGACCATTTACTTTTGATTTCATTCTCGTTGTCTACTTTACACTAAAAAATATATAAGAATCAAATTCTATAGATCTGATAAGTGCTACATACGAATATGTACGAATTTTGTATACGGGTGGAGGCTTGTGTTTGATTACAGACGGGCGATAGTGATCACTTAATTTTGATTTCGTTCTCGTTTGCTGCTATAAAATTAAATCAGTTTAATGCCATTCAGACTTGCACACGGACATTTAGGTAAGGTAGGTACCCTTGAATGAGACTTATAAGTAAAAGATATATTAATCAAATTCTAAAGACCTGATAAGTGTTACATGCGTATATGTACTCATCTCGTAGACGCGTGGAAGTTTACAGCCTAGTGCATGATAAATGGGTTCGGGGATAACATCGGGAAAATTTTCAACTGCTCTTGAACTTCGTAATTGAACAGCGGAGTGACGGGGACATCGTTTCTTGTATTCCCAGGGCTTGTTACGTTCATAAAATATTTCCTTACTTTCGCAAATTGTAATTTGTTTGCTACGTTCAATATGTCAGTCTTATGTTTTGATTTAGGATTTACGATATCGAAAGATTTAAGTGCTCAGCTGAAAATGGAAAAGAATTTTAAATGTTTACTGAAAGCTATAGCCCAAATATTTATTTATGTTTTGGGATACAATTGAAGCTGTAGATTCTATAAAGAAGTATTTGACTGGTGAGATACCAGTGTTACTAATATAATTCAAAATTAATATAATTCAATTTTTCAACACAATAAATCATTTTTTTGTGTTTGAGTTTTGGATAGGCTTGGAGCTAGCGAAGCTATACTTACACACGAAGCGAACATTTTAAGCATTAGGGATAGAAACGCCTCTCTGACCAAATACAATTCAATCGTATTTGAAGTTGATTACAAATGTTCTTGGACATCAGTGAGCAATTACGATCAGGTATACTGTAGGCTCGTTTGTTACTTTTATACATTAAAAAGTGTAAAAGTAGCAAAGTATCTGTATATTATGTCATCGCCTAAGAGGATTATAGAGAAATTTCCTATAATCTAGAAATATTGTGACAGTTTTAGCCCTTGGCACAGGAAACGGTGCTGCTACCGTCCCACGTAAATATATGTCGCAGTTTTAGTGGCGGTGCAATATCATAATTTCATGAAATGTTTCTCTAAACAAATATAATTCCAAATTCTCTACTCTTATTATCCTTGTTTCTCTTTAAAATACATAAAGTATTTAAGTGGTTGTTTGGTTACCTGGTGGTAAATGTTTATTGCTGCCAATGGAGATCTTTAATTCACTTCAAATAAGATTAAAGTTCTTAGGTCAATTACCTATGCACTTCTACCACCGAGTATTAAGTTAGAACGTCGCGTCTATGCCTTTTCTTTGCCTTATCAATCATCCAAAGTTAAACTTCGACTTAAAATACACTTACAAGATATCACGTTTAAGTTTCCCTGAAATTTTGAAATTACTGAAGGAATAATAAGCAAGACGGAGACGAAAAAGCATTATTACAAATTTATCGAGAATGGTGAACGCCACACCAGCATCCACATTAAGAGTTAGCACTTCGTTAACTGGAAACAAAGTAATTAACTGTGAAGTCGACTTTCTTACAACTTCGAGTTGCTCTGGGGACGTGCCAGAGAATTATTGCTCTTATTCTTTTTAAACTCCAGCAAAAATCTACTTAATTATGAAGAAACAATTCACTTTGCACAATGGCTTCTGCTCATAAGCCTTATTAGCCGTGCAAACAGACGTCTAGGTAGACTTGAGAGAAAAAATAGATTAGATTGACTGAAATGCAGTGAGACAGGAGTAAACTGAAGGGTCCGACCGACAATAGATGTTCATTAACTGTAGAGAAAATGAGGGGCGACAGGACAAAATGGATAACCGCATAGTAATGTATAGTATGTGTAAAAGAAAAAGATTTTCTAGAACTTTTGTAAGATATTCTTCTAGTAGGTGTCTGAGTACGTGGTGCCATTTTTCACTGGATAATGATTCTAGATAGTGAAAGCAGCATATTTCATATTTGCTTTCAAAACTATACGAATACGGGTGATTTAGGTGGCGGATACATGTAACTTGAAAAATATTTCAAACTTTTGCTATCATACAAACTGCCATAATTGTTAAATATAAAAATGTTCGAAACTTTTTTATTTTACGGAACTACCATATTATCACATATTTCTTTATAATTTCGCTTACGATTAACATTACTAGCGATTCGAAACTTTCGAACATTGGTTTTCTATAAAGATTATGGGGTGGATAATTTCGAGAATATCTAGAGCATCGCTCACCGGCCTCCGGTTTCTGGTGAAATTCGTAAAGCAGCTTGTTTACGATCAAAATGGTTATCCTACATAATGAGTATAAAATAATGCGGTCACAATTTTATACGGTAGCTGTTTGTTGAGCTCGCTGATATTGAAAAGGCATTGACTTCTTGTCAACCACCTGCATTTTTAATATCTTTAAAAAGTATTTTTTTATGTTTGTAAGTATATTTATTAATATGTTTAAGTGTACTTTGTAAGTATATTTATTAATATGTTTAAGTGTACTTTGTAAGTATATTTATTAATATGTTTAAGTGTACTACTTACCTTGTAAACACTGTATACAGTTCAACTTCGATAGTTTAAGTAGATAGTGTTTACATGACAGGCCTAGAGAGCATGATGCCAATGCATTCCCCAATTTTTTGATTTCCTTTAGATGTTTTGAAACTTTTGATTGACCTGGGTTTCTTAAATCTAGTGGCTTTCCAGTCTATTTCAATTCATCACTTTAATTGTACACCTTGTCGTTTTCATAATGCCGACTGGTTCGCCCAACAGTGTGGACTACACATTGCCTACTAAAGCTTAGAGCTATTTTGGTACACTAAGTTAGTCGACGCACTTCATTGCCTCGAATTTGATCGCTTAGCGACATACCAATCATACTCTCTACATAGCTTGTACAGTGATTCTGAGCTTTCGGAGGCATATAAACATAACATTTTGTGGTTTGGCTAAGAATTATTATTTAAACAGTTTGAAATTCAAGCACCCTGGAATTTTAAACGAGAGGAATGTTACGTATAAAAATCTTAAAGAATGAAATCCAGATAAGAGATATAATAAAAACCAGGTGCACTTAAACGATATTATCATTGTCATGCAAGTATGAACATAATTACCCAGATGTAAATAGCTCTCATAATTAGAATGGTCATTCTACCACCTGTTCGTTGAATAAGAAAAGGCTTCTCTAAATGGTTACACATATAATAGATCTGTATATGGAATAGTGTCGGCTGGCGAGCGTGATCCGTCGATCCAGTTGTGTCCTTACTTGGAATATGTGTCATGGTGATGCTATGTGCCCATCGAGGTTTGAATCGATTATGCCATTGCCTTACCGTCGATCACGAATTATAGTACTTATCCTAATGGGATTATCTTGAAATTAATTTCATCCACATAATGGATATATTTTTTACACTTAATTAATAAGACTCAATTTTATGAGACTTTTGTTAACTCTAACTCTACTGTTTTGTTAACCATATTAGACATTTACAGCAATGGAAAAGAAAAAAGGCGAATTTGTTTTCTTTGAATATCCTAACTAATATATTTATTTTGTTCGTTACGTTTTCATAATCTCAATAGTTCAAAAAACGAAATATATATAAATTGTGTATGACCGCGGAGCCGCGAGCATAATGTTTAAGATCTTTAAGAAAGAAATATCAGTTTAATCCTCTTGTCCCTTATAGAGCCCTCAGCATAAATCGGCAAGTGAAACAAGTATCACTCAAGTCACGAATAATTCTAGTACCTATCTTTGATGTAGATTTATTATTCTTGTCATTGTTGTTATAGTAAATTGGTGAATCATAATGACCAAGTTGTAGCAACGTAATGACATATAATCTTAATACATTACAGATTCATCACGTAAGATATTACGGCAATTTATATGACAGCTTCAAAGACTGATACAGGCATTATTATTCATTATTTTATTACATTATGTGTATTTTATTACATTATCTACAAAAAGTATATACTAGGATTCATAGAATATTCATTATCCTAATGAAATGTGTCTAGCAGTTGTATAGTGCTGTCGAATTCTTGGTTGGAAATTTCTTATATAAAATTGAAGTCGTTAGCGAGATGGCAGCTGTAAGAGGCCATTGCCACAGATCGTACAATAGTACTGTAAGTGGTGTAGGGTCTATCTTAGTCAACTGGGGTAGCAACGCATCTGTTTCTGACTTTAGGTAAATTTTATAATTTTATATGCAGTAACTTTATCTTCTTATTTTCTCTCAATCCTAATGATATTGGCATAGCTTTCTTGGTTATTTCATTGGCTTTGCAAGTTTGTTCATGGAAAGCCTCTCTAATCTAGTTACAGTCTTCCATGTACACTCATTTAATGAGACGTCCATCGCCGGCTTAAATACTATTTACAACGTTACAAAATAACCACAAAACACAAATAGAATCATTTACACATCTAGCAATGAAATAATTGGCTTAAAAGCTTTTGGGTACTTAAGTCACGACGTATCAAGAATTTGCGCTAATTTTGCTGCGTACTACTTTCTTTGAAGAATAATCGATTTCGGGGGATACTGAGAAAATGAAAATGAATCCAGGGCACGGCACCTGTGCTGGAACCGGTTGGTACACTTGCTTACGAGGCACCAGTTGGCTAGGGTTGTCAACTACTTTGGTTGACATCTTTTTAGTGTATAAAATAATGTAGTGTCATGATGTTCGAATCTTTGACTACATATTTTATTTTGCACACAATAAAATATGTGTAGTAGCAGCTTGAAAGATAGAATATTTTTGAACCAATAGGTAGCGCTGCCGTCAAATTATCTAAAGTTAGAACGACGTCTCCCCATGCCCACGTATATTTTTTATAATTTAATAAAACAGACAAATTGCTAAAGACTATTGACATAGATTTTTAAAACCAGTGTGTGGTCTAAGATAGCTTCATGTTACAACAGTTCATAACTAAAATATTGTATGAATGTTCAAAGCTCTTATACAATACCCATTTCTCCATACCTAAATTGTTAAACCCATTTGATGCACTGGCGAATCCTCAAAACACTCGATACGGCACGTGTAACTCGAGTTGTTGGCAGCCCTGTTGTACCGGTTATCGATCAATCGCACAGGCTTCATGCATTTTGAGGTTCATATTCCACAAATCGCTGAACTATTCTTCAGAAATGTCGTTAAAATATAATGGGATAAATAGGATTTGCATATACACTATTTTGTACCACCGCCATTTTCATAATCCTACGAGAAGTAATTGTTGTATTTCGGTTTAGAAAAGAGACATGGCTGTTTTAAGCATTTTAGTCCTCAGGGGTAGCTACTCACCAGTGGTTAACCTCAGGTACAATTAAATCTAACTTGGGGATAACTATGATGTCCATTGGCGGCAGTGACCACTTACCGCCACGTGGACTGCATGTTTGTTTGCTACCTTTAAACTATAAAAAATTGAATCATTGGTAGCCCTGTTGTACCGGTTATCGATCAATCGTACTGCCTGCATGCATCTAGACTCTGCCATTACTAATGCGATGTGGGTATGGACTGCTATTTCGAGATTTGAGTATCGCAAATCACTGAAGTACTCCTTAGAAATATCGTTAAGTGTGTTAGGATTGAGATTTATGTATATGGGACTAGCTGCAAGCCGCTCCTTTCGAAAGAGGTATTATAACCTTTTAAACAGCAATGTAATAGCTAATTTATCAGCTAGTATATAAAAATTTAAATGAAAACAGGACATCTCCCGGGACCCTATTAATAAGACTCCGCTGTTCGTCTATTCGTCTGTTTGTCACCACCGTATCGCATGAACGGTGATTATGATCGTATTGTAACAAATACTAACAGACAGAATGAAATAAATATTCAAGTGGAGCTCCCATACAGCCAGGCGCGGTCGCAGACTCAGATTTTGGGGGGGATCATACTAAATTTTGGGGGGGGTCACAACACAAAAATACTGCGTATAATAATATAAATGACATCATAAAACAATTGG
>DWNR01001706.1:0-14441 GCA_018250455.1 Polygonus leo | reverse complement strand
AATATGTGTCGATGTCGAAAAATGATATTAAATTTTAGTTGTAGTAATATAATTAATTTGTGCTTTAATTTTGTGAGGCTTGTGCGCATTTACTATTGTTAAGTATTGGAAAAGTCGAGACTGTTGAAATTATTGTACAAAGTCATTTCAATATACCTATCTTGTTTTATTTAAAGTGATAGCTATTAGGAAAGTTGCGCTAATTTCCATTACATTGTTTATCCTTAGTTCTCCATAAACAAACTAAGCTCTCTTTGTCCAGTTTTATCTCAGTAGGTTATTTTAGGTGGTGCCGTCCATTAAGACGAAGATAACAAAGATAAACAGCCCACTGTCTCCTTGTGACAAATTTTGACAAGATATTTACCATTGAATACCGTATGGAAAATGTTTCGTAATAAGAAAAATAAATTGTGATGTCATAAGACTGTATTAGAACAGTTGGTGACCACTCTTTTAGGTATATAACTTAATTCCAGCTGTTTTACACTTAAGTGATAAGATAAAATAGACCTTTAAGTTGTAAATATTTAACTTAGGAGGCAGCTGCTGCGACTCTCATATATTTGTAAAATAAACTGATGAATTTATTTGCATGTTTTATTAATCTACTGTATCTAAACTGATGCCATTTTGTAAACATCAAACGGAATATCTAAGTAGCTAATGAGTTCCTAATGAAAAGTGTGAATTGAATGACCACAACACAAGCGTTGAATAATCACAGGAAATCAAAAATTGTGCAAAATATCCTAATTTGATATTGCACTATTACGTATGAGTAGAAACTTAAATATTTCCAGCCAACACTATGTTTACTTTTATAGTTTTATTTATATTTATTGGAAATAGTAGATACGCTCTTTTATTTTTTTCAACAGAGATAACCATACACTACAGGTTGTTTAATTCATAGGTATACATTTCCAGACAATAACAATGAGAATATTTCCAGTGGACAATAACTTTTGTGAATAACATTCTCATTATCATCGCATAAATGGATGGTCGTAGTTTATGATGTGATAGATGCGTGGCATAGACAATGGAGGGTACCATCATGAGTCATGCCCGCTTCCGCTGACCGACACAACGGAAGGAAGGTACCACGGATTGACACCCAATATTTTAATCCTCCGGTAACCTTATACAAGTACAAATTATTACTGGCCGCTAATGTATGTTTCCTAATGTGATTTAAAAATAACGCCGTTGTTGTTATGTAGGTACTTAGGGCCGTATTAATAATGGAAACTTAATATGAGATCGATATTGATTACGGGTTTGCTTCATTATCTAGTACTTAAACCGCTCTCAAGATCGATCTAAATCTTGAGTTCACTTGATTACGGCCCCTAGTATCCTCCACGGTTTTTTGATTCAAATTTGGACTGTACTAAGTTAAAATATCCGGTCTTATTAAATAGTGTATTAGCATTACAAATGCTTCATACTATTAATGCAGAGTAGAAACACTGATTTGTATTCATTAAGCATAGTAATTAAAAAGTCTTGGGACTACTTTTGAAACATTATTTAGGTGGTAAAAGTTGTGACCTAGAGTAAGAATTTCAAATTTTACTTAAGGAAAAAGATTCAGAAAGTAAGTAACTTAATTAATTTTTGATTTCTGGTTTAGGGGCTGGGCATAGGGCCTCATTCAAAATTCAAAGAATTTGCACATAGAGTAATTCTTTTGCTGATCAAATACAGATTGGCTGATTTCTTACACTTACGTCCTCTTTTTTTCAATCTCTTATATATGTAGGTTTTCTTTGGACATTAATCCGACCTTGTGATTTAACATTAGGTACATGTATCTAATTTTAGACTGTAACAACTTCAGGTATTTTTCTGGAATGAAACCTGAAACCGCTAACTTCAATGCCCCGTTAGACTTTATTTATATATTATGTACTCGTACTATCCTTGCGGTTAGACGGTGGTTGACAAGGAATCGATGCCATAAACCGCAAGACATACCTACTCTACTAATATTGTTATTTCACGATAATACATTTTACGAAAGCTACAAACTCGATAGTATTTATTTACTGCTGTTGTATCAGAAAATTGTGTTTAGTTACATAATAAAACAAACAATAATATTTCTTAGTTCTTATATTTAGTTATTTCTGTTTCTTTTTGTCCTATTTTCTGGAGGTTGCTTGGAAAAATATCGTTTTTTTAGCAATAAGGTTATTCTACTGTATTTATAATTTTGTATTATGTTTATTGATGTATAAATAAAGAGTATTCGTATTTTACTGTTTAAAGATCTAGGTTTTTGGGATGTTCAGTTGAATATCATAGATCTTACCTAACTAGGTACTTATAGTCCTTTTCGCTTATAAATACGATTTGTTATTTGTTCAGTGCAGTGCAGTTCAGTCAATAGAAGATGGCGATGTAGACTTCAAATGATGTTTGACTAATTTCGATTCATTTGGAGGAAACAAATTTGGGTCCAAAAATATGATAAACCTAACCTATTATTATAAGCAGAGAAATTTTTGCAAACAATAAACAACATGTTATTCTAACAGAGAAGATTTTCTTCAGCGTGGCCTCAAATATGGTTTGAAATGGCATATCTGAAAATATTTTTTCCAATTGCATCCAGAACAGGAAGTTGCGAAACATTTAATGTTTGTTAATTAAAGATTTGAGATAGATATATAGATTAAATATATATTGGAATGTACACAGTACGCCAACCTTGTGCTTGTGCTACGTAAGAAACACGTACATACGTACTTACCTTCTTACGTTTATTCAGGTTCAAGGTAGTTACGTGACGGCAATACTACTTGCCTCGACATTTTTTTAATCAAACGTATTCAATATAGATAAAATAACAATTGGTGGTTTCGGAGGACACGAGTATTTTTTGTGTATTTCATATCCTTAGTTTTCTAAGACTAAGTCTAATGGATCACATTTTATGGTAAAAGCCATTCCAAAAATTTTAGATCTACCTAAACACAGGCCAGACAACTACCTATTATTACCTACCTATTATTAGGTAGATCTAAATTTTTTATTAAGAAACTATGAAGATACTGATTTATTGTAACTATTTCCAGCTTGAGAGATAGGGATAATAGGAATAGAAAGATGGCGCTGCTGTCGAAATTTAATTTTTAAAGTTAGGAACACATCAGATCAGACCCAATAGTCATAACTTCAAAACTGATGTTAAAGAAATTTTGCACTTAAGATAATGTGTAACTTGATTATCATATTGAGAGTTTTATTACAAATTGAAATTTATTGGCAAAACAACGTCCACTAGTATGCAAATATAATTTAACACAACAAATTATTTATAATGTGAGATCTCAAGATAGTTTGATGAGTCACAAATAATACTTACTTATACAACACTGCAGACAGGCATACTCATATAATGCATTAGGCATACGGCATTCTTCGATACGGAGTACCTGCTTACGCTTAATACAAGTGATAAGAGCAACTAGCATACAAATATTAGAGGAATTTTAACTGCCTTAACCTTGGGTGTGTCAAGGCACTTTCAATGTTCTTTAAAGTTAGCGTCACGATTAAGAGAGAATAGTTAGGCTAATAATTCTGAACTGAGTACTTTAATACCTTTAATACCTACGAAGCAAAACATAACATTTGGTATGAATAAAAATATTAATGCCAAGTTGGCTATTTTTTATATTGCAAATAGATTCTAGTTAAACGTGTCTTAGATCACCTTATAGTAAGTGGTATCTCTTTAAGAATATAAGTGACTAGCTGCCCCGCGCAACTTCGTTTGCGTCATATAAGAGAGAATGGGTCAATTATTTTTTGAGATTCCTGGATTATCCCACGTGAGCATTTAATTGGAATAAAATGTATCCTAGAATCTATGTCTGTAAACCAAATTTCATCAAAATCCGTTCAATAGTTTCAGCGTGATTGACGGACAAACATCGAAACAAACAAACTTTCACATTTATAATATAAGTAGGATTGAAGTCCTGCCTAACATTGATTAGAGATGCGATACCGCACCAGTGAATTGATATGTTCATTTCGAGTGTAAGTACCTACGGATATTTACGTTACTTCAATCGAAACACAAAAATTACTTTACGGAGGATTTAGAGGATAGGAGTGCCCCACCGATCGAACTGTAGCAGGAGTAAAATAGAGTATATTGCTAAATCCCTAAGTACCTACTTATGTACGTAGGTACGTATGCAGAAAAGTTACTGAAAAGAAAAGCTTTTGTTATTTACTAAAACCCGTCTATACATCTTTGTGCGAATGTCCAAAGGAGATAGAGACTATTTCATCACTAGACTAGCTATCTTATCGTTAGGCATAGTTAAACAAATATTTAGACCTCTCATTTTTTGCGTAACCTTTGTCCAACTTTGAAATTTACTTTTACTTTTGTTGCAAGTATAAATATGTAGATAATTCCTATGAATCATGAATGTCTCACTGATATGAGATCATGATATGTTATAAATTGCTGGAAATAACAGATCGACGAAGAATAATTTAAATTAGCCTTATTAATATATTTTGCGTATTATTTAGATGAACAGGCAAAACGTTGATTTTGATGAAGAGGTATTTTTAAACAGAATTTCAAAAATGTATGATTTACCTATGCAAAATTTTACGAGACAAAATGAAAGTTGATAAAAGCGATATATAAGCGATTGTATAAAATACATAGGTGTTTCTTTTAGTAAATGTTAAGACTCTGGTATATTAATAAATTAATAGTTTAAGGAAATCAAACAATTACGGACAATGTCGATATATTTGTAGTAGGTATGCTTATCTTAAGAACAATAGTCGATTTGCAAATGATAAATCTTGCAATATACATAGCTAGAACTGTTTAACTTTACTGATATGACCTTAAATTAATTAACACAAGGTAACTTATAATAACTACTTGCTATTTAACTTACAAGACATAAGTGTACACAATATAGATAATGTCAAACATTTAGTTTGAAAAATTAACACAATTAATATGTAGGTAAGTTTACTGAAATATTTTACGTGCATGCTACATAAATGAGTAGGACACAAGTAGTATATATGAAAATAATATGATAACTTTGGTATAACGTTTGTTGAATAATTGTAAATATTTCAACCAATAAATTTTAAAAATAAACTTTTATTCGACAATATGACAAACATACAGGAGGTAACTTATGATTACTGCGTAAGTTGCTAATCATCGTTAAATATACTGAAGGACAGATTTTTTCCTTTTCTTTTTATAGAAATAGGTGTAGGTAAATATAAAATGGATAATTTTACAAAGAGGTAGCGAATAGGACTATTAATATCACTAGTTTTTTGTGTGAATATTTAAAGATTGCCTTAAAAATATTACGCAACAGAAACACACAATAGCAATTTAGTAGAAATATGGGATTTATACTTCAGATTCATCGTGACTGGTGGAAGAATCGAAGAAAACTAATGTCAAAAACGCAGGTGCAACGATGACATATGAATAGCAGTAATAACTTTAGTATGAAACGTGTGTTCGAATTTGTTTCAGTTTTACAACAATGTACAAATTGCTGTCGTCTCGTCTCACGTCAGAACTAAGTTTGCCAAGCGTTCGGAAAAGACTGAGACTTCCTGCTTGTGAGTTCTTGAAGAATTAGCTGTAATCTATGTATGTCTGTATAATTAAAACGAAATATGGTATACCTAGTAAAGTTATTCAACAGTCGCGCAGAAGCAGAAAAGACCAAATGTTTTAACGTAAATGTGTATTACATGAAAAATGTTTGATGTCAGATGTTCAGGCTAATTTTCTATTCAAATATTCCAGAAATAACCTATATGAAACCTTTTCTTGAATTTTTCTTGAATTTAACCTATATGAAAAATGAAATTTTCTTGAATTTTGTTATGTGGTAGAACTCGTGTAATATGACCGGCGAGGTACCAGCTCGACACTCGCACCGAAGTAATACTTGTTTCAATTTTCAAAAGATATTGTCACCGATTATACTCCACATTACACACGAGGCGAACTAAAATAGAAGTAAGATAGTTTTCAGGGGTGCCGACGTATCTTAAATACAAATTCAATTCTCTTAGAGTTCATTACAAATATCGATGGGAGGCAGCGACATTTAGTCAAAAGTTGGTTTATACAGATTGCGGGACTGGTAAATAAATACTAATAAAATTAATAATATTCAGTTTTTTTTACTGACTCTCATACATAGATACCTACAGAATCAACGCAACGTTGAACTCGCTAACCTCATGAACTATTGGTTCGAATTGAAAAAAATATTTTAGTGTTGGTTGACCTATTTATTAAGGAAGGCTATAGGCTATCTCGCTGCGACTAACAGGAGGGGAATATCAATGAAAAATGTTGAAAAAACGGGGAAAATTTGACTCACTCTCTCTTATGTGACGCAAACGAAGTTGCGCGGGTTAGCTAGTATTCTAAATTCCAGCCGACTCCTTCACAATCCTTACCTTATCCTTCTAAGTAAGGGAATACCTTTAATTTTCTCCGGTGGTTGTATATTTCCCGCAAATCTGTGTTTCAAGGTTAGTATACCTAGTCAGACCGCTCCCTCACGTGTTGCGATTTTGTGCTGTGAAGCGTAAAGAAATAAATAAGCCATTGTTCCTGGCTTTATTAGCCGAAACAAAGCGCACTCGTTCATGATGATACATTGATCAAACCTATATTTAGCAATCGAAATGAGATTACTTTTAATTCTGTTTGCTTGTGTGTGAAGTAATTGTATGATAATTTTTGAATCACTCTCTATGATCTGGGTCTTTGGGTATGTGTTTATGAAGTATTCGAATACAGAATTTACAAACTTAGTTTTTCAAATGTTTTTCTTGTCTAAATTACTCTTAGATCCAAAGTAATAAATATGTTTATTATTTTTTTTTAATTAAATGGGCCTTATTTCCATGAGAGCCAATGCGGCATATTATTCACTTGATTCTGTCCATAAAATAATGTATAGGTGATGTCCTTAATAATCGCTAACATTTCCCCAAACTCCCTACATAACTGTACATTATATTGTATTACATATTTTACGCTAGGTGAATACGACAACCTCAGCAAAATCGACAAAATACGACAGAACGACAAAGTTTTTTTAGAAGGATTATATTCTTTGCTTTTTCGTAAAATCCTATAATCTCAATTGTCTTAATCTCAAAACTAACGGCTTATCACTTAGCTCTATCTACAAAACGTTTGCAGAAGGATCTTCAGACATTTTCGTGCTGTTTGTTCTGATAAGATAAGCGGATAACTTTATTTCAATTTTATACTCACGTGAGAACTAGGTTGTGAATATTTACATAGTATAAATATAGGTTTCTTTTACAGAAAGTACATGATTTTCTGATTATTTATCAGTAGTAGAACTCGCATAATCCGACAACGGTTGGATTACCACCACCGCCACTCTCATAATCCTCCGTGAAGCAACTTGTTGTGTTTTGGTATTGCCGGTTATACTTAGGTACTTACGGATCTATGGTCAACTTCAAGTACGATCCAATCGTACTTAAGGTTGATTACAATTGTCCATGGCCAGCAGCCAATTTACCATCAAGTAGGCTACATGCATTTTCATGCAAATTGTACATAACCTACGACAAATTAGATCATAGAGCAAAGCCACACCGAGGTACTATTAACAAAGGTTTAATTACCTGTCGCGCTTTTTTACAGCCAACTATATTGCCCATTAATGGGGTGTTTAGTAACTATGATAGTAAACAGAATAAAATAAAAAATAACAGCACGTTCACTGGGCGAACATAGTTTTGAATAAGCTTGTAGTTATTTAAATTTAACAGGTTTAAATCTTCGAGGTGATCTTTAAGTTTTCTTTTAATTCATGGAAAAGGGTAGGTTCATTTTTTTACTATTTTCCGTTTCTACCTGGAACATTTAAGGCCAAATAGTACCTAATCATATAATCTACCTAGCAAATTTCATAAAAAATGAATTCAGTCGTTTTCTAAAATTATTCAATCCAAAAAGGATTGAATTTCTTGAACTAATAAAACGACATATGTATGATATATAACTGTGGCTCACATTCAAATACAAAATGAGAGCCGCTGCTCAATAGATTTTTCATCAACCTATAAGTATCATCTAATACCGAGTCTCATTAATCTAATAAGTGAATACTTAGAGCTACCTAATTACCCAGGTGGCGTAATGTTGAAATACAAGGACTTGCGCGTTCACCGTCTAGCCGTCTGCAGGTGGCTCGGATAGATTTCAAAACATCTTAGACAAACATTCACCGTACTGAGGAACTGACTTGATACTGGAATTTATAGCGCCTATTATCTTTTGTTCGCGTACTCATTGTATAAGATCTTTCAGCAGCTTTTTTCTACAGTTGATCTTAATATTTTCATAATCAAAACCAATGTTATTCATAGCGTTTTATTCACAACGATCTCGTAGGCATATCGTTTTACCATCGTTATATTCGTGTGACCTATAATTTTAGTTCGTTATAGATGTTACAACGGTCCAAGTCTGTACAGATACTACTGATTTACAGCTGATTTATGTCTGACTTAAAAAAAAACGACAATGCACCATCTGTCCAATAGTATTCAAGCTCTCAAGTCGCAGCAAGTTATACATTACGTGCAAAAAAATCATTATCATCGTGACACAGGTTTTTTACTAAGAATAAGATAAGATTAAGTTGCTAGAGATATTATAAATAGTTATTATAAAATATACACGAGGTCATTCAAAACTGGGTCCTCCGAGGTCCTAATATGGCGGGTGTATGAGTACCACCTTGACATCCTAATGGCTTTATAATTGGAACGTTATTTCTTATTTACTGATATTTTATTCTCAAATAAAATTTACTCCTTAATATGTCCAATAATTATTACCTAGCATGATTAAAAAGTAGTCTATTGTACGTTTATGAGACTTCGCTGGATTACTTTAAAATTAAAACAAGTGTCTCTTATGACGAAGAGTATACTAAATTAGATTGCAAGATAATGAAAGAAGACATGGAGGTTGGATAATTAGCAGGACTGCAAATTGAGGAAGTAATCCAGTGTGATAACACAAGACGGCGCCTTGCGTTGGCTGGTGGCCCACTTAAAATACAGTTTAGCAAAACGAATTATACAAGTGACACGTTCTGTTTATTGCATGTCTAAGAAGCTCCTGTAATTAGCTAACGGTGTTTTCTTGATTGTACCGTTTGCCAATGACATTACATGCAAAATGAGGTACATGTTATGTTAATAACGACTGAAACCGAAGTGTCGAACACGCAAAGGAAGGATTTCGTTTGTTCCTGTTACCAATCGATGGCGTTGTCACGTAATGAACAGCTACTACATTTGAAAAATAAATTAATTTTCAACTAGTTACGGAAACTTGTAGTACATAGTTGTTACTTTTGTTAGCATTTTAAGTGGGAAGGTAGGTATTCAAAATACGTTAGGATCCATAAAGATTCAAGAGATAAGTGTAACCCTGAGATGGGCGGACAAACAGATAGGAGTCATAGAAGCAGGACCTCAATAGCACCCTTTGGGTCAGAATGCCAAAAAATAATGACAATGCAGTTTTGCAGGTTTCATTTTGTATTTAAGTACTTTTAATTTACACCTTTTGTAGCATCTTTTTTACTGCTTATTTATAAATCTAGTGAGAAAGAAATATGTCTAGGTTATTATAGAAAAATATCATTGTCTGCTACAAAATGTAGCGGTACTCGATCCCATTCGACACGATACAATGGCGTGAAGTAATAACAAACTACATAATGGATACGCTAAATAGGTACCTACAGAGAGGTATTACGTATAACAGTGCAAGGCCCTACCTGATTATTTGATGTGAAAAAGTAAAGTTAGTCAATCAAAGAAGTTATCTGCTTAATTGATAGAAGTCAAGCCATCAATTTAATTCTTCACTATCAAAACCAGATAAGTCTTTGTGAACCCCCATTTTTTGGTCAGGTTAACGTCCAGACTGCCAAGACGCCAATACCTCCATCGAGTCTCCCATGGAACCCTAGGGGCTATAGAACGGAAGATCTTATTCGTTTTGAAAGGAGATAAGTTGTTTGGCAATCATATAACAAGAGTAGCAAATGATACAAGCTCCGTGAGGGCCGTCTACGCTAGAGTTAGCAATCTATACCCAGGTGCTTTTTAATCCCGGCACCTGACCTTGTTTTTTACGATATCCTGGCCCTGAACGGCCCTGGGATTGGTTTGATTTTCGATTGATCGATCTAAAAAAAGGTCGTCGCATTGGCCCTGCGCACCAAACTTTGCTGCGGGCCCCGCGTTTGAATTAGTGGTATATTACTGCTATACTGACGATGAAAGGTTTAAGATTTCTAAAAGCATTACACCGATTTATTTACCAGTTTTGCTTTTCCCGGCATGCATAACCATGTATGGTCTCATCCCATATAGTGCATAGCACCAGTCGGTATCCGCACACATGAATTTTGTTATAAATCAAGTTCTTTTCCGTTTGTTGTACGAACATAATATGAAATCTTTTAGCCACATTACCTTGATTCTTTCATAATATTGCGGTTAAGATTGACCTACATTGAAACTGGCTTTTCACCATATCTACATAATACCATCGACTATCTTTATTTTTATGTGTGAAATTATATTATAAACACGAATTGAGTTCTTCAATCCTTTTATCGTAAGTAATTTTGTGTTTGAGAAATAATTTCATACAAAACAATGATGTCATAATGATGATGACTGCACAAATATTTGGATACTCACATAATAAGATAATTTCAATCGATGCTATCATATGAGACTTATCTATCGATTCTTCCTACCTAGGTAAAATGTACCTAACATTTTGATAAACAGTTGCATAGATTTTTATTTTCTTACACTATTTCCCTGTAAATGACTTCATCAGCTTTTTACTTTTAAATACCTTTATCTACGTACAACTATACTTCCTCATGTAACAACCTACGAAATGTGTAGGTATATTTAAATTAAATTAAATTATGACATGGGGTATAATTTATAAGTGCTGTATACGAAAAGGTTGTAAAGTTTTAAAGGATCACTAATTCAATAAAATCTTAGTTTCACTATCATTTAATCTTTTATGATCAATATTTTTCTATAATTCGAAAATGTGACATTTTAAAATAATTATTTTTTAAATTAGGACAATTAAATCACAATCATGTTTTAACTTATACAGTGTTAGCTTTGTAGCTATGACCTTATAGTTTACCCGAGACCATTATACTGGATAGTTTAGATAGTAGATTTTGATTTTCTGCGCATATTTTTTTAACGTCTGTAAAATCCGGAACGGATGCGCTCCGCCAATGGGGCCGACATACCCCTTATGTCGGGCTCCAAACGACTAAAAAGGAAACGGTGTTCCTCCGCACCACTGCGGGGCGTAGGCTGTAGCCGCGGAAATACTTGCGCATACAACCGCGACTTCGCTAGTACCGTCCAGCCTGGCGCTAGACCTACCTCTGGGGCATCCTCCACAAGCTCCGATGGCGACATACTGAACACAAATACGTCGTCCACCCAGGGACATCATGTTGGACGGCAACCAACGGCCCATGTCGGTCACCGTCCACTAGCCCCATCAGGGCGGCGGGTGGCGGATTTGCGCAAGCCGCCTACCGGCGGCCGTCCTGCGTGGACGCGCAACCGCCTCTCCTGCCTCCCTGATAAACGCTCGGCTTGGAGGACGTGATGTCGCAGAAGAGGGAGACTGCCGCCAAGATTCCTCACTCTCACCAAGGCGGGCAGCGAGGCATCCGGCTGCGCATATAAGTAGCGTACATATGTTTTATTTTACTTTCCAATCACTTCCGTGTTTATCGTATCGCCCGATTATCGTATCGGACGAATTGACGTGTCGGTTATATTTTGTCGTTTTATTTCAGTCGTTAGCAATTAAATAATTAATAGTATTTTGATAACAGTTTCACAAGTGTTACTGTTTTTTTTAATTTTCTATTTATGATATCTATTTCCTAATTATGATATCTATTATAAGCGGAAGCAGAAGATGATGGGGAACTAAACTGAAAAGTATTTTCTAAAGTTGCAATACTAATAAAATATAAAATCTAAGACAGAGTCTACTTCTAAATGGTCGTCGTGTTTTCTAAAGCTTCCATATTACAAGCTGGACTAAATGTACGTTTGTAAGCAATATGTATGAATCTGACAGTCATGACATATTATATTTATGTCTAACAATGAATATTTTGTTTACGTTAATTTCTAAGAAATCTTTCTGTTTGTTTTTAAATAAAACACATTAGCACATCAACAAAATATACCTTCATACTTATAATAATTGTAACAAACCTTTTTAAGTTTCGTATCATGCTTAGTTTTGGTACATTGAAATTACTTCTCAGCGGAGGATAGCGATTCAGCTTGCGCATATAAAAATATTTACTAAAGTTTTGTTTGAATAAATAACAAATAAATTTAGCTTGTTTTTATTTTACCTACTACTATCCGATTATCGGATGAATAGTTTACCGTTTACGATTTTTAAATGGCAATTTAGTGTACAGTAATGTCACTTTCAAATATCTCAATACTGTCAGTGTCACTGTGTCACTGTCATTTGTCAGTGTCCCAAATGTCAGTGTAAAGGATATTTTTTTTCGTATAAAGATTTAAATTTAATGGGATCTCTAACCAGCAGAGCCAGTCGAGCAACCGCAATGGCGAATTCCACTGAAATTCAACAATTCATCAAAGATGCCGTTTCTCAAGAAAAGGTTGTCGTGTTTTCGAAATCTTACTGTCCTTACTGCAAACTGGCGAAAGACGTAAGTTTTTTGGTTATTTTTTTGTACATTTCCAATGATTACTCATTATCTTGTCCGTAAAACTGGATTCTAGCGGTGTTTATTATTGAGTCATCATCTAAACTTGTAGTTATCATATACCTTTATTGCTTTATTCATTTGTACGCTTCGTTCTTATCACGTAGCAAGAAATGTCTTTTTAAGAAAATATAAATTCAATTCGATTTATTACAAACAATAGCATTATTATATCAAAGACATAATTCTTAAATCTGTTTGTAAGCAGATCTGTACATGTAATAAAGTTTATTACATTTTCCTTAAAATGTTTTTTTGTGTTTATTCACTTGTGACCACACACACATCTCCAATTTAAACAAAAGAATCATTTTCTAGAGATCATCATTTTCATTCTAATGGTCTAAATGGTCTCTACCACCTGGAAATACTTACACAAAAATTCATTATAAATAAAAAGTAAGGTGTGTAAGAAAGAACCTTTCTCCTACTTTTTTTTTCTCCAATCTGTTAACACAATGTGTACAATTATTTTTTCAAACTAAACTCAAAATATTAACTGTGAATTCCAGGTTTTTAGCAAGGTGAAGCAACCAATCAAAGTGTATGAATTGGATGAGCGTGATGATGGATCTGCAATTCAAGAGAATTTGGCTCACATCACAGGGTTCCGCACCGTGAGTACTCATATTCAATTTCAATTATACTACTCACCTTGAATGACATCACTAACTTTTTCCTCTTATTTTGTACGAGTCACATAACATTGTGCAATTCTTGTACCTATTATTACGTATTGTGTTTGTTTATAATGTATATTACATATTATTGTACGAAAAAAAAAAACAAAATAGACACACATCCATTATTCAAATTTGAAAATGTTATGGTATATAAACTTATTTACTATTGTTGCATTATTTGATCAATGGTTCCATAATTCAAAATTGTCATTAATAGCAATTTTTGATACCTGCAGAAAATTAACTTAGATACCCACTTAATTACTGCTGGGAATGGGTTTCCTCTCATAATGAGAAGGGTTTAGGACTTAGTTTATTAAAATCAATGTGGTATTTTCTAAAATTAGGCCGGACTAACATTGTGACATGTGTTTTTTTATATAAAGACTAGCTGACCTAGCAAACATTGTTTTGCCATAAAAAAATAGTGGTTGATGGTAGGGTGAAAATTTAGGGTTGTATGTATTTTTCAATGATGAAATATTAAAAAATAAAAATAAAAAAAAAATATTCCAGAAAATAAAAAATATTACTTAGGGGTATGAAAAATAGATAGTAGCCGATTCTCAGACCTACTGAATATGTATATAAAATTTCATGTGAATGATGTAAAATTTCATGTGTGTACCAATTGAGTATGGTAACTAACATTGTGACATGAAAACAAAGCCAAGTCAAAGACATTTTGGTATCAAAATTTGTAAGAAACGAAAATTGCAGTTCCAACATGTTCATATTCAAGGTGACATTATCTATACATATAATAAAGCTAAAGAAGGTCGAAAGTCTGTACATGGAATATATTCAAAAAAAAGTTGGCTGGGGA
>DWNR01001705.1:0-14446 GCA_018250455.1 Polygonus leo | reverse complement strand
AAAAATTCAACCCCTAAAAGGAGGGGTAGCGGGCGGAGCCGCGGGCACAGCTAGTTTTAATATAAAGAAGTAACTAACGGGCATGCAATTGACCATATGGGAAGTGGGTCACTGCCGCTGTATGGACATATGTAATCTACCTAATATTGAACTGAAGTCATGCCTGCTGACGTCCCCTAATTCTTAGTTACTAAGGATGTCCCGGATCGTTAACAAAGAGTATCCTCGGATACGGATCCGAATACGGGCACATGGTGTCAAAAACGCGGATACAGATACGGATCTGAAGATTCTTATTCAATCCATGACAGTGATCGAGACATTCATTGTTACCATTTGTTTTCTTGCGACTTCCATGTTTGTCCAGAACAAAAGTTGCTGTTTATAGTATTACTAACAGTGGCGGATTTGTACATTTGCCGCCAGTAGGCTATTTTCGGTTTCCACTGCAGTTTCTGCCGAAACTCCATTAAAACAAAGTAGTATTTTTTAAGATTATCTTGATTATGGCTAATATGTTTAACCTTATAGAAATGGCATGTTTTGTAGAAAGCAAAGTGAAACTTTACCATGCATGAAAAAAAATGGCGCCCTTGGTAAATTTGCCGCCCTAGACTCCAGCCTACTCAGCCTTCTGGTAAATCCTCCACTGATTACTAACGTACCAAAGAGTTTTTTAGTAAATAACAAATAACCCTATGTAGAATTTCTACTATGTATTGAAAATTAATAAGATAAAAGATTAGCCAATCGGCCTGTTTGTATGAGGAGAGTTATGAAAGTGGAAGAAGCTTAGCAAGTATGCCAGAAACGTGCCGTTTGGCACTCAATACTTTCTGCCTATCTCATTGGGGATTTGGCGTAAAGATATGTGTGTGTGTGTGTGTGTGTGTGTGTAAAACTCATTTAGATTTACATATTTCTACTAAGTATAACGTATAAGGAAGTCTTACTTCTCACGAAAAGTGCGCTACGTTTCAAATATAACAAAGATGATATGAAGAATAACATTAAAATACTTTCTCACAAGTTGCGCTTCCAAAAGAATATCCTCAAGCTAATAGGAACTTGTTATTTTTGTATAATAAGGTTTTGTATTGTATACAAAAATGTTTATCCATTTCCATTCCGTTATTTTATGGAAGTGCTTCTGCAGAGATTTATGGTAGCTTATGTCTGTATATAAAAATCTCGTGTCACGACGTTCGACCGGGCTAATTTTGGAAAACTACCATATTGATTTTAATGAAATTTCGCATAGATATAAGTTTTTCCAACTTATAGTACATATTTTAAGTTGGAAAAACTTATATCTATGCGAAATTTACATATAAATACATAACACATACACTACATACACAATAATTACATATTTACATATAAATAAATACCGTCATTTTTTATCACCAAATGAGCTTCAAACTGATGGTTACTGGCAGGACAATATCTGCCAAGTTAGCTAGTTTAAATATATAAATATACTTCTCGATATCGAACGGTGATCGCCTAGTCTAAAACTTTGTAACGAAACACTCGTATATATAAAAGATATTATAAAAAAAAATCTAAAAGGTTTGTGAAATCAACCAGAGATTTTTCAAATTAATTGCGTATTTAATACGAGTACTTAAATTATTGATGATGGACAACATTCGATAATGGCAAAGCTATGTACATGTTTAAGAGATTGTTAAAAATCACAAGGGTGTGTGAAGTCTAACATATCATTCGGCCAACGCCCACTGCGTTGGCCGTTGTTGATTTTGAACCGTTGGCCGTTTGGCTTTGGCTTACTTTTTTTATTATAAGACGAAACCTATGCCAAAAGTGAGACAATAATGGGTTGTTATAATTTCTGAAGTCTTGGAGTTAGTGGCAAGCGCCAAACGTGTGGATGAACCATTATAATACGAATACTAAAGTTTTTACACTTTTTGTTTTAAACTTGCTAATGGTTTTCATAACTTGAATGTTAAATGCATTAGCACTTAAGAGTTGGAGTTTTATTCCGACAGAACTAGCTGGGTGAAGGTTATCGTTTCAAGTAATAAATTAAAACTATCGTGTTGGAGAATAAAAATCGCGAAGGGTGAACCTGACTCGCACAAAAGGCTCCAGGGCACTGTGCCATATTTAAGACTGTTGGGTTGTTGGTTATATTATTTTCAGTTTAGTCGGTTAAATAGTCATTTGTTGATTAATGTTGTTTTACATTTCAAGAGATAACGGACAGATGGACAACGAAGTCTTACTAATAGTAATAGTTGGCTTTCTTAAAACCCAAACTGTTACTGGACCTACAATTGAATATATAACATTGTATACTTATACCAGCGAATACGGCAGACGTTGTAAATTTCCGTAAATTTCCAACAAAAATTTCGTGATCATTATAATCGAAATAAAGTATAGTCTTTATTTTAAGTTACACACAGTCGAGTATTTTCGGAAATTAGCCCGGACAAACATTGTGATACCAGATTTTTAAGAACAAATATAAACATTTGAGTGACCGGATATTTGCTCTCACCCTCAGCTTGTTAGACAAAAAATTTAACCAATTTACACCAAATTACACCAAACTACACCAAATTCAATACCAAATTAAGCAATGATATTTAATTAATATAAACCATACTACAAGGCCAACTTAATCATGAGGTAAATCCCAGCGGGATACTCAATATGAATTCACACGCGATATTGATTAATTTGTGGAAAATTATACTTAAAATTTCAACGGGAAATGCGACATTGATAAAACTGTATATTATTAATCCACGTTTGTTGAATGAAAGCCTCCAAACTCGGAAACCTCAACCTAACTTCCGGACACCCTGGCACCTAACATCCTGAAGCTTATATTGAAGGTGACCATCTCGCCTCTCAGTACAAAAAGTTACCAGCAACCAGATCTTCCCATAATGGAGTTTCTACAGCCACGATATCATATATTCCCCTCACAATACACACACGGTTATAATATATCAATAATCTTCCACTTACTTCCAGCTTCATATTCCTGATCTTATCCTTCTTCCTGAGTCCGAAGAGCTTCATGAAGAGTTTCGGTGTAGGCATGATGTTGAAGGGCGGTGGTAAGGTGGAAATCTCCTCGAAGTAGCTCATCCAGAGACGCGTACGCGCGAACTTCCACTCCACGTCTGAATGTTCCTGGGTTTAACAAAGCATAGGGCTGTCCTGTCTTAACTACTCTTGTTAGTAAAAAATTATGTTACTATAGTTACAATAGAAAAGTTCACATGATAAGTTTTCTTGAATTTTCTAATTTTCCGCGCAATTTTATAAAGTTTTACTCAAATAAGAGCCATGTTCTAACAAGATGCAACAATAAAAGAATTAGCGAAATCCGTCCATCCGTTTGCGCATGATACCATGATTAAGGGAAATATTTTAGGAATCAATTTAAGGAATTTTGGAACCCAATTTCTAAGCTATACGACATGTAATCCATGTCCATCTATCAAACTTAATTTGATTTACTTCAAAAATAATTCTAACTTCATTATATGATTACCTATTGTTTTTCTTATTCCCTTAAGAGCCTAATTATAAATTAAATATGATATTTACGCAGTTCATTATAAGGGTTTAGGTAATGTGATAATCATATGTTACTACCTCTTTATGGCAGGCCAAAATAATGTAATTTATGAGGTAAGCCCAAGTACAAATTAATTTAAATATGCTTTACTTAAGAGAACACCTCGCATGTAGGACATCAATTTATCATGCATGATTTTAAATTTATAATTTATTAATGTATATAACATATTAAATGTTCGATTTTGACATGATTCAATAAACATATAGGATATGGAAGGATTATTAGAAAGTATTCACTGAAGGGCATGAAATAGAATTCAAGATGCTAAAATCAAACAAAGTCAAAAATTTAAGTAAGACTATGACCACAAAATTAATATAGAAAACAAACACTAGTAGAATGGTCAACATATCATCAACTTCACAGATATTGCATTTTCACTTTGCATTTAAAGTATCCAGTGATAACGTGGATCAAACAGTGGGTTTCGGAGAGGCATGGTTGCGGCTAAATTACACACGAGGCGAATATTTTCATCCACAGGGGTACAACGTATCTGTGTTCAACCTTAAGAACGATACAATTGCGCTTAAGGATTTACAATTGTCCAGGGGCGGCAGTGACTTACCAAAAAGTTACCAAAAAAGTACAAGATAAAAGTAACAAACCCTTATACTAAAATATACTTACAACAATAATAGCATAGGAATTGGACATCATAGCGATAAGTAGGTTCAGCAACACAATGACGTTGATGACGGAGTAGGACCCAAACATCAGCAGGCCCCAGAAGCGGGTGTAGCTCTTGATGCCGTTTAGTTCGAAGTTCTCCAGTCCCACCATGCCGAAGGACGCCCAGAAGAGAGACTGAGAGGCTTCGAATACGCTATTAGAGTGAAAGTATTAGGGAATTAAAAATATACAATACCAACAAATAAAACACATTGCTTGCATATTTACCATTTTCATAAGCCACATCTTGTATCATACAATAACATTGTCTGAACGTGTCATAGATACAAGAATTTAATTACAGTACAAGAATTCAATTACATTTAAGAATTTAAATAATATTGGTGATTGCTAATTGGTAATACAATTAACAAATTGATAACATGAAGTCGTCGTCTGAATATTTAAATAAAAGCAACGAAGTACATTACTTTTAAATAACTATAAATAATAACAATATTTTTTGAAAGACTAGTCATTATGAAACATCAACATTAGTTACATTAGTATTTTAGTTAGCAATTAACGTATCATATCGTAAACAAAAAAACGTATCGGTTGTAAAATGTATTCAGATGCAATAAAAGAAGTCTTTAAAAATACAAAAATGCAAGTAAACAAACTATTTAATTGTACACTTCAAAAATGGATAGCATCTGATACAACACCACCATTATATTACATGTCGTCAATTAAACTATTAAATTTCTTGCATTAATACGCATGATAATCCATGGACACTCGCAGAGTCATACAATCAACTTCATCTATCTTCAACGTATTCATTTTGACGTTAATATCTTCCTCCAGTTGAATCTGTGTTTGTAGAAGATAACGCAACGATGACGTCGCTTCTTGAAGCATCTGCTGCAGTTGTTCAGTGCTGTGACGTAACATCTCACATTCGTAGTACAACGCTTGACCTGGAGGATCTCGCACCAACTCAGCTCCTACTCTTTGTGCCCGTCTGCCTAGTCTTGTATGCGCCAAAGCAGTATTTCCTTCTTTATCAGATAACGCTTTTTGTAATTGTAGGATGTTATTTTGCATATCAGATATTTTCTGTGTAGTCTCCGCATGCATTTCTTCGAGTTTAGCCTTAGCTATCTTTGTTTCTTCAATTCTCTGATTGAATGCATGATTGCATTTATTGTAAGAATTCCATAGATCATCAATCACTTGCTTCAACAGAGTATCAATAAAGACTCTGATTGGACGGGCGCTGGTAACTTCCCTGGCAGCTTGCTGAATATTTTTAGCGGAATATGCATTATATTCTTCAGCTGATATATTGGCAGGGTCTAAACTTGTATATCCTTCATAAACCGAAAGGCATAAGTCAGTAGGCTTAAGAGATAAAGAACCTTTGTCCAAGTCTATGGCTGCCTGTTTATATTGAAGGTCGCGGTCTAATAAATACCGCGTAGATCGTAAACGTCTCATTTGTTCATTTAACTGTTCTAAAGCGCGTTTCAAGAGGCTCTGACCACCCAGTATTGTAGTAATCTCTTGTTGGAGAGCATTTTCTACATCATCCACAACCAAATCAATGCCAATTCGTCCATCTCGAAGCATGAGACATTTCCGACAAATATTCAAAGCGTTTGTCTGCAAGGAAGCTAAACAGTCAAGTAAACGAGTCTTGTACACTCCAAGCGCTTCTAATTCCAAACAAATCTCTTTTCTTTGTATCTGCAGCTCGTTCTTGTTGAACTCGATGTCACCTATTCTCTCTTCTATGCGGTGATCGGATGTTGCCTTCATTATTTGAGCACGTTCGGCAGTTTCTTCTCGAACCCTCTCGCATTCTCCGAGGATCCTGTCTGCTAATTGCTGCTGGTCCTCGGTGTTCCTGCACCGCTGGTCATTGCTCATCCTCCATTCCGATATCGTGAATTTAGCTCCCCTAGGCGGCATGCAAATTAATGCTTGCTCTGCCAGCCTAGTTGTGGCCACGGGTGCACCAATAACATGACGAACTCCGAATTGAGCTTCACCCATTTTGTATAAAAAACCAAATAATTTTACAAAAACTTTGAGATTACGTGAACGACATCGAGACGTCCTGATTTTGGTCGTGATTGACAAAACGGTACGAAATTACCATAGCAACGAATGTGATTAGGAATGTTTAAGCAAACTTTTCACCTAATCACAAATGTCTTTGGATGGTTTCAATTTAATATTATATTTGCAAATGATTATATTATTTCTTTCAATCAGATTTAAAAAAAAGTTTATTCAAACAAAGTGTGCTTAAAAATCAAACATATAAATGCAGTGTATAAAATATAGCTTACAAAAATTATATTCTACAAATATACGAGTATATGTTACCTTCGTTCTTATAAAATACTATTATAATGTAAGGCAGTTTTTCTTCTTTGTTTTTAAATAAGTGCAATTTCACATACATATATGTTGTACATACGAGTATGTTTATTTCTCTTTACTATTAATATATTTAATATATAGTAGTAGTAATAGATTAATATTATTTTAATGCATTCAACGTCATTTATTAATACGTATACGTTAGTATTACGGACCCGACGCGCGTACTTTAATTGTCCTGATTAAAATTCATTTGTATTATTACTTTATGAGCGTTAATGACTAATCTATTCATAATGTCAGCTTACATTTATTTACCTGAACCAAAATATAACCAAATAATCTTCCATAATCATCACCAAATGTCGCATTATCTATATATACTCGTATATAAAAGGCAAAACTGATTAACTGACTGACATATCAACGCACAGCCGAAACTAGTACCTAGAAACTTGAAATTTGAGCACTAAGGAATAATTTTTCGCAATTCTACCCCAAGGAGTTTTTTACTTCTACGCGGCCGAAGTCGCGTGCAAAAGCTAGTTACGTTATATTTTTTTATTTTCGCAAACTTACTTCCCAAATCTTCGCCACTTCATACAATGTTCGCTAGCATTGGCCCAGTCCGGTTTACCTCCGTGTAATACGTAACACTTATTTTTCTCCAGATCCGCGAAATACCAGAGAAGTTGGTTCAGACCTGTTTTTTTAATCAAAAATTAAATTATGAAAATTCGTCAAGGTCTTAGAAGAAGTTCTTAGAATTCTTAAGGTCTTTTATTTTATTGCACATATGTTTGCTTTTATGTAAGTTTGTTGTCGTGTATGTACGCTGGTTGTTGTATGTAGGGAATACCGATATAGCAACATGATGAAAAGTTCAGCAAGTAACGAGTGTGTGATTTTTAGGGTTTTATTTAGGGTATTAGTGTAAAAACGGGATCCCATTATTTATTTTTTTATCGTAACTAGATACCTGATGGTAAGTGGTCACTGCCGCCTATGGACATCGCTTAATTCAAGTACGATTAAATCATACCTAAGTTTGATCACAGATGCGTTGCTACCCCTGAGGACTAAGATGTTCGCCTCGTGTATAAGTATAGCCGGCAACCTTCAAACCGAAATACAATAAGTAGATATAGAAAACTTACCACAAGCAAAAGCGAAAAGCACCAAACTGTATATGAAGAAGAATTTGACAATATCGATGACCATGCGGCCCAGCGAGATCTGCAGCGGGCCCAGGTGAGGGTTGATTGAGAATAGATGGACCAGCTTGAGGGCACTGAAAAAGAAATCTATATCTATACTAATAATATAAAGCTGAAAAGTTTGCTAATCTCAGGAACTACTAGAATTATAATTTCGAATTGAAAAAATATTTTTGTATTGAATAGTCCATTTATTGAGGAAGACTATAAACTATAACATTACGCTCCGACCAATAGGAGCGGAGTATCAACGAAAAATGTTTCAAAAACGGGGAAAATTTGACCCACTCGTCTCTATATGACGGAAACGAAGTTGCGCGGGTCAGCTAGTTATTTAATAATTGGCCAAGGGCATGCAAGAAACACAAAGGGCTCCGTAACGTGACTTATTGAGATGTACTTTTGACAATAGTATGTTAGAAGATAGTAATAGACGATAAATATATTAATTAGTTTGTACGTGACAATTTCAAATGAGAGTATTTTCTTGTTTCATACTTTCTAGAGCACAAGTGTAATTTTATAGTAATTGGATTTTAATTTTTGAACTTATTATTTAATATTATTATGAACACCTTAACTTCAACATTATATACAACATACTGAACATACCTAAACACATTAGCACCAGCAAACAGTCCCTCGGCAATCAATTGGGGGTCGAAATCATCCCATTCCTCCCTGGGAACTAATCTTCTTGTCGGGTCCTTTTCTATTTCAGCAGTTTGTTGAAAATAAGCTACAAATCTAAGAATAGCAACGGCTACGTATAGAGAGTTTCTAGTGAAGTCGATGAAGTTCCAAAGATTACGGAGATAGGAATGTATGCCTTCGACGTAGATCTCTTGGGTTTCTTGGTAAATAAAGCCTGTAATTAAAAGTATTCGGTCAAAGCTGATCTTCAAACGTATAGGTAATGTATATTAATATCAAGTAAAAGCAGATCTAAATAAATAAGTCCTCGCGTACAGAAAAAGTCTTCGTAATAATATTAATCTCCAGCTTTATTCAACTTCAATAGGTGGTCGAAATCGTTTAATTCGACCACCTGGGTTTCGACCCCGGGAAGGTACCACTGCTCCTGCTCCAATAATCCTCCGTAAAGCAATTATTGTGTTTCGGTTTGGAGAGGCATGGTTGCCGGCTACACTTATACACGAGGCAAATATCTTTGTTCTCAGGGGTAGCAACGCATCTGTGATCAAACTAAGGTATGATTTAATCGTAACTTAGGTATGATGTCCATGGGCGGCAGTGACCACTTACCATCAGGAGGACTGCACGCGCGTCTGCTACCTTCATACGACAAAAAACAAAATCTTTTATATTTAATACAGGGGAAAAATTAATCGAATATAACAATTTAAGTATACGTATACGTATTATATACGTACATACTATATACGTACCAAAATCAAGGTTTTAAATTAAACTAAACAACTTGTATTACAATCAAAATTCAAACAAAGTTCAAAATATACTTAAACTTACCCAAAACATAAACAGCGACTATTAACTCTAAATACGTGGGCCCATTTCCTCTCTGTTCTGACAATTCCTTTTGCACATTTTCCACCATCCGCTCGGTTCCAAATAGTTGTATGATCTGAACTTCGGCTCGAAGCGATACAAGAATGAGAATTACTGTTGACAAAACCAGAAATCTTACTTATATTATAAATGCGAAGTTTTGTGAGTTTGTATGTGTGTTTGTTACTCTTTCACGCAAAAACTACTTAACGATAACATAACTTAACAGCAATACAGCTTATATATCAGAATAACAATTATAAAGTATATGCTACAATTTATAAAGATTTTATGTCACTTAGCTATATGTAATATATAACGATAAGTATCGTAAGTCGAAAAAAATCCTGCCCTCTGAGTTGCGGACACTGTCTAAACCATTGGAATTACAGGAAGATATTGCACCTTAGGATTTTTCGACATTAATAGTTCTAAATTATAGTCACAGCATCTACCTTTTATGTAGAAGCCACTATATCCAAAATAGTGCGCCATTAATTCACTTCACATTTTAGAATATTTATCAAATCCTTAACAGAATTAGTACATTTGTAGTTGTTAGTAATTTGGATGGAGAGTATGAAAGTTATCACCTAAAGATTGACCTCCATAGAGCGCAGTTAGGCGCATACTATGAGTCGGCGCGAAGACGCTGAGAGAAGCTACACTATATAATGACTTATATCCTATAAAGGTAGCAAAATGAGAAGAGAGTATGAAGTCCTCCTGATGGCATGCGGTCACGGCCTTCCATGTACAACTGTAATCAACCTCCAACTATGATTGAATATTGCCCGACGTTGACTACCCGTGAGGACTAAGATGTTCGCCTCGGGTGTAAGAATAGCCGGCAACGGGTGTAAGAATACGCCTGTTCGAGACCAAGTCACGATTTTCTTCAAGGAGTATAAAAAAATATATTTATATTTAAAATTAATTTTCACCATCAGCCTCATCAAATACATATCATCATCAACCATCAAATAATTTGCTACTAATGATAGTACATATACTACTACTCATATTTAATGAACTTACACAAAAAGAACAGATAGCTTGATGCATGGATCAAAAACTTCATAAATGGTTTTCTCATCAGCTTCCCAATGGAACAGTTTGGTGCCACCATGTAAAGGCAGCAGTAGAAGGGGAACAGAAGGGCTACACGGCAAATTATCATAAGCTTCTCGAAGGATGACTTCCGACGGAACCCTGGGACACCTTCATACCAGATAGATGTGAGAAGTTGTTGTATATTTGGATGGGCTACAAACTGAAAGTAAAGAAAAACCTTAAAGGATCTTCATTTTACTGTTTGTCCTGTATATTGAATGTGCACCTTATAACAATTACAATATTTCTGTATTATCTTAAGTAATACGAATTATATAATCAGGAGTAGCTTTTGTTATTATTAAATTGGTATTTTATAAGTACGTGCATCATCAGAACCCATAATTGTCCTACTGCTGGGCACAGGTCTCATGGTACATCACAAGGGCTTCACACACCCTTGAGATTTTTATCAATCTTAGGCGTGTAGGTTTCCTGAAGTTATTCTTTACCGAAAACTAGTTTCTAACAAGGACCAGCAGGCCTAAATTCGGATTCTCATTAGATAGGCTATCACTGCTTACACAGAAACACCTCTTGCCACTTATACAAGGTTTAGAGTTTAGAGCATTATGTGCTTACCTTTTTCTGTTTATAATCGATAGCCAGCTCTAATCTAGCCAGCTTCATGTGATCTCCTTCATAGAATGGTGCTTCATCAGGGTCATAGTTTAGAATAATTGCTAATTCTTGAGAACTTCGAGATTGATCTAGAAGATCGACTGCGAATTTTTGAACCTGGCGACGAAGTTCTAAATACTCGGATTTACTTTCCTATCGAGAAAAGAAGAGACGTATTAATAACAAACATATAACTAACACTTTGTACTGCCATAGCCCCGCCCCGCACTAGGATTCTCTTTGCCGCGGGTACCATAGACTCACAAAACATATGCACCGAGATCCAGAAGACGAATCCAAATTCATCATATATGATTCAGAGAATGATTCAGATCTGCCGAGAATCAAATCTAGGTCCCTCTGCGCGGCAGACCGGCATGGTTTCTTGACCTTCCTTGACAAATTCGTATCATTAACTATCTTCTAATATAAAAATAAACTTCAAAGCTACACTCTAAACGAACTTAAAAATAATTGCACATAGAGACATACTACAATGATAAAACTGTGCCTACTTGTTTATATGATTCAACAATCACGATGTAATATTTACAGGCACCACCTCCATAACAATATATTATATATAAAGCGTTATATCATTAGCAGAACACTCTCGCTCAATACGTTGTACTATAATAGGGTCTCGCTCTATTCTGTATACTAAATTAACGTGTACTCAAAATATACAAATACAAGCCGGTGACGACTTTCTTTCTCCTCATCCGCCATCAAAGACATTAGTACCACAAGGCACAAAACTAAAGAAATACCTGTTCAGTAAACGCCATATTCCTCAACTCCCAGGACAGTCGAAACGCAGTCATGAGGGGGTCAGTGGAAGACAGAGCGATGAGAGATGGAGACGCAAGGGCTTTGTACTCGTTCAGACGAGACATGGAATGACGTAAAGGGTCCTTGGTGGATTCACGCACACATTCGTCACAGCCGCATCTATGAGAATATAATATAATTAGTATAGTAACCATTACTGTATATATTTTATAGTACAAACTAGCGGACACGGCAGACTAAGTTCTCACAGTAAAGTTTCATTTCATATACGTCATATTACATATACGTACAAAATTACATTAAAAATCACTTCAGTAGTTTCAGAGGTTATCCCGGAGATTATAAAAAAATCAAAGGTACTAAGAAAACTATTGTGGGCCACTCTGTGCCATATATTTTGTATATCGTGCAACCCACGCATCGTTCTACTCACAATATTACTGTATTTACAATATTACTAGTATATTTTGTTCATTATTATTTTCTGTTTATATTAAGAATTATTTTTCACTTTTTAGTTCGATGTATTTTAAAAGCGTGTTTTTTATTTTTTTTTATAACTATATTTATTTTTCATTTCTTAATTCGATTTATTGTTAAAATATGTTTTTACAAGGATCCGGATAAAAGATCCGGATAATGTTTGAGTTAAATCGGGTTAAAATCGAATCTTAACGGAGTCGGTTACATACATACAAACATAGTTAAGTAGTTAAAGTAATTAATTAATTAAAGTAATTAAAACTAATAAAAGCGTGTTAAAAAGGGGTCGCTTTCACACTTATTATTCACACAAAACATTGATTTTTAACGTAATTTTTTACCGTCTGAAGGAAGCAACAGAGTAAGAGGTCACTGCTGCCGCCGGATTATGATGATGGCGTTGCTACCTTCCCGGTCGAATTAAAGAGTTCTACCACCTAGCAAAAACCCTCTTCGGTTAATCACTTTCTAGGCTATGTTAAGCAAATGTCAGGTATCCTCACCTAATATCATGAGGGTCAGGCAGCGTGGCTCCACGGTCGAGCAGGATCTTGATGATCTCGTAGTTGTTCCTGTGAGCAGCGAGCATCAGCGGCGTTATGTCAGGTGTGAACATCGCGATGTGGTTATCCACCTTCTGCCAGCTCTGTTAACGCCGACGTGGGTTAGTAGTCAAATTTTGAATACAACCAACAATATTGTCCATACTAATATTTAATATTATAAATGCCAAAGTGTGTCTGTCTGTCTTTCGGTTCAACCGATTTAAATGAAATTTAGTACAGAGATAGTTTGATCAGCATGGATAAAAAATAAGCTTTCCACTATATTATATTACTAATTCCACGCAGACGAAGTCGCAGGCAAAAGCTAGTATACAATGAATAAGGTATTTAAAATGAAGTTAATGAAGATACGCGACTAAATTGGGAAAAAAGTTACTTGACATGGATCAGTGTACAGTATTTTATTTCAAAATAATTTGATTTTTTTTTTTATTGTGTAAAGGTAGCAAACGAGCATGTAGTCCACCTGATGGCAAGTGGCCACTGCCGCCCATGGACATCACTAATCATCCTCAAGTACGATTGAGTCATACCAAAGTATGATCACAGATGCGTTGCTACCCCTGAGGACTAAGATGTTCGCCTCGCGTTTAAGTATAGCCGGCAACCACGCCTCTCCATACCGAAACACAATAAATTGCTTCACGGAGGATTATGAGGGTGGCGGTGGTACCTCCCCAGTCGAACTACATAAGTTCTACCACCTAGCAAAGTAAAGTAAGTTAAGTCTTCTTTAAGTTATTTGGCATTACTTATCACTAGTGAATAAGAAAATAGGCAAAGTTATTAAAAGAAAAGGAATGCTGTTTAATTAAATCATTTAACACACATTTTATTCTAAATTAGTCTGGAAATAACATATCTATTATCTATTGTTATAAAATATCATAGAAGTCAACCTAAATTGTGCGATATTAGTATGTATCATAGGTGTAATCTAGTTCAATGTCATATTAAGTAGGATAGTGAGAGCTTTTAGTTTATTATTACGCTTGAAAGCAAAATTAGTTTCCATATTACCAATCAAATACATACTGAAATCACATGATTGTACTAAAACATATGTATTAAAAATCATCTTTTAATATGCGAGATTGTTAAAATATGAAGTTAATGAAGGGTCAAAATAAACTTAGGGCCGTATTAATAAAGTGAGCGTACTTTAGCTACTAGATCAGCGTTTCCCATTTACCAGGTCGCGACCCGGTACCGGGCCATAAAAATGAAATATCGGGTCACCACATTAACGCACAAGCAACATCGGGGAGCATTCATACTAGGCTTTATCCAAGAGTTAAAGTTGTAGCGCCGGTATGGACGCACTGTAGCATCCATAAAAAGGCATTGGCTGTCAAGAAAATGCCTTTACCCTTGACAGCAACGATGCAAGTGTCTGTCAAGTTCATAACACACACACACACACACACACACATCTTCACGCCAAATCCCTAACGGGGTAGGCAGAGAGTATTGAATGCCAAATGGCACGG
>DWNR01001704.1:0-14447 GCA_018250455.1 Polygonus leo | reverse complement strand
TAATATCTGTAACCGAAATTATCCGAAACTAACGGATAATCCGAAATTATTTCATATCCGTATCCATATCCGCATCCGGTATAATAATAATTTCAATATCCATATCCAATCCGTATCCGAAATTTTATATCCATAACATCCCTGATCTGCATTATATATTTTAGAATAGAGGAAAATCCTTTGAAATAAAAATATCCACATTGGTATATTAATGTAAGTAGCTATATATATGTTAACATTATTTTTACAAAGAAAGTTTCACTATATGCGTCAGAAAACGTAGGTATAAAATTAACATAATTTATTTGATTGACTCATCTTAACCACATGTAAGGGAAGCAAGCAATCAAAATGTTTTATAGCAAATAAAAAATAATGGGCTCAAGGCCGCATGGAACTAGATTTATGGCAATGAAGGTCATTTTAAGATAAGTGCATTAGACATTCAATTTATTTTCGATCAATGAAAATTTTCCAGATGGCAGACTGGTCTGACATCAACGCAAAGTAGTATATTTGAGGTTGTTTGTACAATCTTCTAGCTACAGACAATTTTAAGGTATAACTTCCAAAAGATGGACAGACAGTAGACAATAGACATGTACAACAGATCAAAACAATGAGTAAGCTTTCAGATAAACTAATAAAAAGAACAGTCGGCTAAGTTGATAAAGGGCAACTTGTAGTGAATTGTTTCACTATAACAGTCCAGATATAACGTTACTTTTCGTAGATATAGTCTTGAGTTAATGAATTTAGAGTAGAGTTTTTTATCTATCTATTCGTATTTTTATCGACAAAATCTTCAAAATAAGATGACACATTAGTTCCATCAGACATCGGCATAATTTAGGTGTATATGTTGGTTAATAATAACAATATTTTTGGCTGAAAACTTGTTACTGATGTTAAGAAAAATTATTTTTTTCATAGATTTGAATCGATCCATCGATCTTTTTCTTAAAGATTACGCGTTGCAAAGCGAATGAGTTTTTTTATCTAAAGATTGTGACACCATGTTAAAATTGGTAAAAATCTTTATTTTGATATATAACTATAAACATTCAAACGAATTATTTTTATTATTTCTGGACTTATAAGTATTTTTCCAATTTTGAAGCTTTTAGTACGTCTCTAATTGTGTGTGGCTTAGGAGGTATTGGAGTAACAGAGTAAAATGCTGTTGTATTGAAATAATTAAGAGATTCATTACTGGAGTAATCAAGGTATTAAATATAATTAAATATGTCTGTTTACACGGACATTTAATACCTCACAATAATTATTTTAACATATATACATGAATTTAAGCACGCGTTGATAATAAAATGGTTTCCGAATTCTAAAGTACTTGTGAATTGGTGAACACATTAGAGTCGGCAGGGAAATGCTACTTATTGCCCATCTCACACACTGAATTGCTTTACTTCCTACATTAGGACAACTAAGCGAACAAAGTGCTGTTTTTGAGATCAATATACAGGCTGTTTCAGGAAAACTTAGAAATTACAGTATATTTTGTATCATTTTCTTTGGTTTTGTTAAAAGTAAAATGTTCGGCAAAATTTAGTCAAAACAGTGCATACGTAAGAACAGAGCAATTAGTATATTTTTTCTTGTTTAAAATTAAGTTTTTTTTTCTGATATACATTGTATAAGAGAATCATCTTTATTTCAAAAACTCATAGTTCAGGCGTGGATAAAATTAAATTTTTTATGTTGGTAAATTTATAAAGCACACTCACTTTCATTTGTTTAGCTTTTATATTTTGGTTCGAAAATTATTAAGTTAGGTGATAATCTATCTATCTATCTATACATATAATAAAGCTAAAGAGGGTCGAAAGTCTGTATCTATATACATATAATAAAGTTAAAGAGGGTCGAAAGTCTGTACATGGAATATATTAAAAATAAAGTTGGCTGGGGATACTTACGATCAGTAACAGAACACGTTCCAAAAGTTTTTAGAATTTTTGTCTGTTTATCTGTTTGTCTGTTTATTTGACCGCACATCACGTAAAAACGGCATAACGGATTTTGATGTCAACTTGACTAATCTGTCGAAACGATCCCCGGCCGTGTTTTAGGCTATAAAAATTCAATCCCTAAAAGGGGGGGTAGCGGGCGGAGCCGCGTTATACAAAGTTATACATATCATTTAAGCTTTTCTTGGCATAAAACGAAAGAACCAAAGGTAATTTTAATTTTAATATAGCACGGACAAAATCCGTCATTAGATAAGGTACCAAAGAACACTTAATATTGTCACTTAATCACTCGATATTTTAACTTTTAACCCAGGATTTAAGCTAATCCTAATTATACTTGTAATTATATATTATTACAAGTGCAATTTTCGCACTGCAACTACTTACTCTATTTGACTTGACTTTATCGGAGAGATCTACACTAAATACTCCAGATGGTAGAACTCGTGTAGTTCGATGAAGGAGATACCATCGCTACACTCAAATCCACCGTGACACACAACACACTCACACACACTCAACACAGTCAAATCCACCGTGAATTAATGTGTAAGAAACGCTCATGTGTTACACATGAGGCGAACATCTATTAGTCCTTAGAGGCAGCAATGCGCCACAAATACGATTTAGCCGTACTTGGAGCATGCAGTTCACCAGCAGGTGGTTGGCATGCTTGTTTGCTACCTTTATACATCAATACATTTTTAAAATCAGTTCCCATTACACATTTAGAAATCGGTGAACATATAAAAAAATCTTCTCTTTTTTGAAGTTGGTTAAAAATATATATTTAGAGATTTTTATAAACTAAGATTATTTTTCAAAATGTCTTTTGTTTTGATAGGTGACCTAGTGCGCGACATCTTCAGGCTGGCGGCGTTTGTTATAAATAAACGCGAATCCGTTGCCCGCGCCACTTACAACTGACACATGAACGCATGCTAGCGATTACTCTCACTCATTTGAGACTTATCAATTATGGAAAACAAAACTTAATATTAATCCTTTTGAATTATTATTTTATATCCATACTAGGCCTAACCTTGGAAGAAATAGAATCTCGGTATTTTTGACATGATCCTAAAATAAATTGCATACTATACTTAACAAATCCAAATTAGAAGAATATGGACGAATTTGACAATTAATAATTTGGAAAGATTTGCCTTAGAACTAAAACTGGAATATTTCAGTGTTTAAATTCTTAATACGAGGCTGTCATTGTCTACTTCTACATTATCGAAATATGAAAGGGGGTTGCAATGCAACAGGTGGTAAGAGGTCGTAAGAACAAGGGCGGATCTAGCTTAGGCGCCAGGGCGGGAGTTTGGGGGGGGGGGTTGACGTAGTCGTGGTCAAGTCATTTGATATTTTATTAATAAATGTAAGTAAAAAAGTTATTTTATTAATAAATGTAAGTACTGTACGTACGTAAGTTCCTACTTACGAAACGGAACGGAAGAATCACTTGGCTGTGGTTCCTCCCAGGTTGAAGTCAACGAATCGTACATTGAAACTTATATATTCCACGATATGTAAATAAATTTATGTATCAGTGACTATACTTAACAAATAATTGTCGACACCTTACGTTAAACGCAATATAAAATATTATTTAAATTGCTGTTTCTTTACTGAACAATGCCCAATAACTTTTGCGCTAATTAACAGGTCATTAACACTTTCGTACATTGTACAATACCAATAATTTATACAATCTGTTGATATCACGTGCTGACTATAGGTTTGGAAATATCTTATGACAAAATGAAATCCTTCCACAAAGTATAGAACCTAAGGGACATGGTAAGGCGCTGGCGAAGTTAACTCTTCCGAATGTTTAGTTTAGCGGATGTGAATGTGTTGTTTTTCAAATAGTTTGTAACTATGGTGTACGCTACATAAAAAGGCGACAGAAGATAAACTCCGAAAATAATTCCATTTTTTTTAACTATCTTATTGGAAGTTGGTTCCGGTGAATTTGTATCTCTAACTTGAGAATAGTTGAGATTGGGCGTAATGATATGCATCGTTACTGTAAAGGTATCCAGTTCGTGTATTCTACTATAATATATTAGGTCCAGGATAAACGATACGAATATAATATAAGTGCTGCCGGTGCTTGCAATACCAAATTCTTAACGTTTTTAAATTGCACATTGCGTGAGTTATATTTACTCATATGTGACATATTTCATTAAGGTGCAAAACATTTTATTCACGGTAACAATGTATAACCCTGGCATAGGTACAAATATTGGTTCGAATATTGTAACGAAGTAAAACAAAAACAACTCTTTTCTTTGGAAAAATGTCCCTAAGATTTTTTTTATCAATGGAAACAAATAGTAGTAGGAACATGTGTCATAAGTTCTAAGTTGACGATAAGAAAGCGAGGAAACCTACATGGAGTCAACCACAAACGCATTTACTGCTAATTACTGTCGATTAACATTTGATACAAGAGACAGGGTAGGCTGAAGGGCAGAAAAAAAGAACCAGAACCGCATGGTGTGTTAGTGTTGTTGGTGTCCTTGCAATCGAATACGAATTCTATCACGAATACGGTCACATCTGGATTTGAGCAATTGATAATATTGCAACGATAACGTCTCATCTTATTGTATAGTAATTTATTGATTAATAATTTTATCTTTAAACTCAGCCAACTACACTCAACATACGTCAATAAATTAAACAGATTAGATGGTACGGCTGCAGGTAAAACGATAAAATAGTAACTAAAGGATATTCTTATACACTCAATGCCAGCGTTAACATAAGATAATAAATTTAACTAAAGATTCTGAAACTAACAAACTTTATTTGGAACGCGTTCATTACGTTTAACCTTACATTAGAGAGATATAATCTGGGAAACAGATAAAAGAGTTTTTCTAATTGCTTTGTATTGTAACCAGACGGAAGCTTACAGAAATGAGGTCACACACTTTTGTCGACAGCAGCTGTCGAACGACAGATACAGATCCCAAAAATACCAGAATCTTCGAAGAAAGCTATTATGTAAAAATGTCTTTGCTATTGTGTAAAATAAATTTTTATTTATAGCTACATACTTTGACTAGGTCGAATTCAGGTCGAATGAATACTTATTAGCAATTCATAATTTATTTAAACAAGTTTCACCTTGATAATAAAAGCATACCTATTATGCTGATTGTCTTATTTATCATTTTTGCCAATGGTAAGAATAATGTTGATTGCAATATAAATTATGGTAGGAAAAAATTTAATTATCGACATCAAGGCTAAATCCCCAAACTCTAGTCGTTGGCATTGTTTACAGGTACGATACGTTATCCCTGCTGCTCTACATCGGCGGTCGACGTATTAATTAATGTTCTCGATGATGACATGTTAAATTATCCCTTATGATTTAGGCACATCGGGAGCCAAATGGTTCTTTACGTCAAGGAAGATTGCAACATCAGTGACGATGCCGGTTTGTTTACACCGGCGGCGCGGCGCACATTGTTGTCGGCGTAGGGCGCGTAGTCGGAAGGGTTGTAGGCGTACCCTGGTGACGATGAGCGGGGTGGCGAGGTCCGCGCCGCCCACCAGGCGCAGGCCCCAGTTGGTGTCGCGGCTCTCGCGCCGCAGCGTCACCACGAACGTATGCAGCCGCCCCATTGCGAGGGGAGTGAGGGGTACGATGCACTGCGCGGACGCGCGCTCGTTGCGCGACTTGCGAGCACGGCGATGAGACGCGACGTTGTGCGGGCAAAATTAGCTCCACCGCAAACTACAACCCGCCCCTCCCCGCATGCTTTTGCACTGCATGTAACCCTGCCTTCGCAATCGACCTAATTCAAATTACGGAAACTATAGCAATTACCATACAGATTTCCCGCGGTGCAGGTAAACAACGGCTTCCCAAATTTTAATTAATGTATGGCTACCCACGTTATACGATACTTTTTAACGATCGTGCGTAGCTTTCAGATGGTAGTTTTGGTCCGAGTTTGTTTATGTGCAATTACTTTTACTATGTAACAGCGTGTGGGAAGAACAATGACTCGACTGCCCGTTCATGAAAAGTAAAACCATGTAACATGTATCTATCCTTAGTAAAATAGGTTTTATACCACATCATAAGTGGTAATAATTCCATCATCGACAAATTATTTGCCCAGCAGGTATAATTATCCATTATACATACAACTTCCCCTTTTCACGGAAACAATTTCTAACAAGGAGAAACGCCATAGCTCACATTGCCTATGGTAGCTAGTGTTTAGAGGATGGCTAATGTTTAAATAGACAACGTTAAACTTCATACATTCTTACAGCAGCGTTAAAACATTATTTAGTACTACAATTTAGACTATAAAGAATATGGGTAGTATTAGGTAGTGTTAAAATTGTATGACACTGCATCACCACAATTTCTTAATAAAATACAATAGTTATCACCTTACGAGTAAAGTAAAGAACATAATACTTATTAACACAAATTCGAGTTTAAAGGGTTAAAATTAATATCGACGATAAAATTCTAGAATTAATTGGCAGTGTGCAATTGCATTGAGAATCACAAATATTTCGATGTTTATTCATCATCATCATGTTGCTCAAAGATAACGACACACGACAGTTTGGCATAGCTCGATGAGATGAAAGATGGGTAATTACATATTGGCTAGTTTCCTTATGAATAACAAAAGATAGGTATATGACGAATAGTAGCAACGACGTTCATATAACGAGGAGCATTATTATTGTTAGTGACATATAAGGTACGCATTTATATTTATGTTCAACAAAATAATTCTGACATCCTTTTTTTTTCAACATAGAAAAATATAAAAGGAAAAGCTAAGGATAAAACAAGTATTTTTGATGCCAAATCATAAAAAAATAAAACTAAAAATAATGTTGTTCAAAAAAAAAATGGATCATTTTATCATATGGGGGTAAAAAAATAGCCTACAACCTTCTCAGGCCTATCAAATATACAAAAAGAAATTATAAAAATCGGCAAAGCCGTCTCGAATGAGTTCTATAACAAACACAGTAAAACGTAAAACTATTCCTCAAACTGCACAATATAAGAAATAGAGTGATCAATACTATTATATAGTAACCGATGCACACATCATAGTACTGGCTATTTACAGGATATTTGGTAGAAGTTTAGAGATATTGTAAGGGCAGGATCAAAACATAACTTAATCGGAAAAAAGAGCCCCTATTCGGTAAAAAGGACGCCTATCGTCTCCCTCTTGGAAAAATCCTTTCAGTTTTTGGAAAATATTGCATGTAGATTCAACAGTCTTACAGACAGGAAAAAAGCTTTCCCTAGAATTTGTAGTTTACACATTTGCCTAGAAAATTCCAATTTTGGTTAAGAGATATATAGAAGGAGATTACGCCGTGTTTTGGTAATATTTTCATTGAATACGTATGTTAAAAGTGCATTTGTAGGCTAAACGTCTTTTTTCTAAATTTCATGACACATTACGTTCCGATTTAACAGCAGCGATTATAAATATAGAATGTGTTATTGAAATAAATTATTAATAGTTTGAAAGAGCGCATACCCGCGACGCACTACGTTGCACGTAGCTATATCATTTTAAAATGTCCTATATAATAGTAATAGTTATATTATTCATTGTCTAAGGTCTTAATTATTTACTAATGCACTCACTACACGAGTAGTATGCGGTGGTCTGACAAGTTATTTATCTGTTCATCTCATCATCTTAAATTCTTCCATCATACAAAGTTGCAAGAAAATTTATCTTTTTGTATACTCTTGTAAATTCTGATAAAAGCATGAAATTGTGGAAGTACAAATGTACATCAAGTACAAATGAACCACATCATTTTTAATTGATCTCTGTTGTCCATGAACATATACAACCGTTGTAGCATTATAAGGTTTTTTCCGCAAGAATCCTTTAATTAGTTCATAGCAGTTATATTGTTATAGATAGTATTACAATTTCCACTTTCATCTTTCGTCTTGCTTACGTAGAAAACATATTTCTTATTAAATTGCATGATATTAAAGAATTTACAAAAATGTAAATATAAAAGAAAAAGCTAGGTACCTTCCTCCCACGGCCGTAGTGCCTGGGCTCATCCTCAGGGTCGGGACGTTGGTGCGGCACGCGCCAGAATGGAGGCCTCTGGTACATTGGCATTCTAGCTCACACCTCGACTTTGTAGTGAATCTAGAAAAAATATTACAATTAAATAACTGATTTGACGATTACTGTGTCCATTATTCGATATATCTATATATCTATGGGTGTCTGAAAAATTTGCACAATTTGATGATTATTCAGTTTTAATTATACATGGCGATGGTACACATTTGACTAAATCCTTAATATTTGTTGAAAAATTATCTTTTAGGCAAAGTTAATTCATACCTTATTAATTTGGAGTTGTCATTAAACGAAACAGGAATTCAGTAGGTATAGTGTAATTTGTTACGTCTATGTTAGTTTTTTATTAAGTGTTGGTATTATCACAATTAGTTTCCTTTATTTTTTTTCTACATCCTCAAATATGTAATCAGACAGTCATACAATATCATCTGAAAATCAACAAACATACTGACGCTACTGATAGAAATTATAGATCATTTTATAGAGCTCGTAGAAATTTAGGTAATTCGTGATAAAATTGAGGTGTAGGTGTTTGGCAACGCGGTTTACATAATAAATCACCGGTATTATGGGGGTCGGGGAGCGCGGCGCCGCGGTACTCACCAGATGGCGTGGGGTCCTGGCCAGCGGCGGGCGCCCAGTGTCCGCGTATTGTCTCGAATTATTCCGGGGCACATCAAACTATGTCTATTTTTCGTGTCGAAGCGCGCGAGACGTTCGGCGCGGCGTGCTTCGCGTGATTTACAAGCGGGCGGCGGTCGCTGGCGCTGTTTCTGGGCCGCTCCGAAATTCGCAATAATCCGTTTCGTCTCGCACTCGACGAGCGTGGTCGACGCTCCCGAGATTGACCGTTTTTTTTCAAAGTTACTCGGACGTTTCTGGATCGAAACGATTCGTGTCGAGGAGCTCCTGCTATATTTTTTCGCTGAATAGGTCCGTTGACCTGGACGATAACGTAAATCTTCTCTCGCGTTAACGGCACTTATGTAGGTTGTCGTGAAGTACGAAACCATTAAAATAAAATATATTTGTTTATTTTTCGTACCACCTCGTCTTTTTATTTCTTTGTTTGTAATTATTCGGATATTAATTTAAATTTACAATATTTAATGGAACGCATTTAAGAACAGAATCATAAACAACATTATATGTCACTGCAATATTTACAAAAGTATAAAAAATGTGTAAATAAATTACAGACGAGCCAGATGCAAATGAATTAACGATTTATTATTTGATTGCTTTATTATAAAAAATAACGATTAGTACAGGTAACCAACACTGTATAACAATAGAGTGTGATTTAATAGTATTAGCAAAATCATTCAGATATATTACATTTAATACCTTAGCAGGTACAATACTATTTGTGTAAATGTGTAACTAAGACAATACATAGTATGAAATAGTTGCAATTGGGTATTGTTAGGGTTCCGTATCAATCCGATAAATGTAGTTATAGATAGATGGTTGCAGAAGTTTGAATTCATTCAAAGCAATTTTTTTTCTTGGGCTTCAACGGGTACGTTAACTAAGAAAAGTATAACATTATACAATGTAACAATTGAGTAATTTGGATTAAAATACAGTAAGTAGGTACACTTTAAATGGGTTCATGGTAATGGGTGGTTGAAACTATTTTATTCATCTATCCTCCAAAAATGTTATCATGCACAATGTCTATTCCTGATATGTCCACCTCTAATGAATTTTTGAAAGCTTTTCTTATCGTATAACGGTAGCAAACGAGCATGCAGTCCACCTGGTGGCAAGTGATCACTGCCGTTCATGGACGTAATTGTTATTAATTATCCCTAAGTTTAATTAAATAGTGCCTGAGGTTGACCACAAACACGTTACTACATCTGATGACTAAGATGTTTTTCTCGTGTACAGCCTAGATACACAGTATACAACCACGCCTTTTCAAACCGAAACACAAGAATTGCTTCACAGGGGACTATAAATGTGGCGGTAGTACCTCCCAGGTCGAACTCCATGATTTCTATTAGCAATTAGAAGACAAATAAAACTATATATCCTAAGTGACATCTCATAATAAAAAAAAATATCTTATAATTTCTGAATTAATCATATTTTTTCTTAAAACGAATAAAAGGAAAATGAAATAGTACAGAACCCAATAATACAGAAAATTACAAAATAAGAATTGAAAGTCGACATTGGTGGTTGGTTGATTATTCGTTAAAATCTAGAAGCATCAAACCATACTTTTTACAATATAAAATGAGGTATAGATATTATGAACAGTTTCAGGATGGAGTAACATAAACACAAAAATACTACGAAGAGTCAATAGCGTGATATCGCTTTGTAAGTAACAATTTTAAGACCTCAATAAGGGTATGATACTTTGTAAGTTATCCGTTTGTAATTGCAACATATTTTATCCCGTAAGTGGAAAATTAACGTTTATATTAATTTAAAACAGATCTCCTTTATATTTGTGTACTGCTTTATCTACGTGACAAACATTTTTACTTAATATTGTACATAACTTTATAACTAAAACATTCCATTTAAAAATAAGTATAAAGAGAGTTTTACAAAACTAAATAAAAACAAAACAGATCATTATAAATTTACAAAAAAATATCACGTTGATATTTGTATTACCAGTTTGACTTTGTGGTCTGTATTTTAACTAGATTCACATATAAAAAGTGTTTTAAAGCAATTATAAAGTATTTTATTAAATACTTTATTTAACCCTGAATAAATTGATGTACGAAAAATAATAAAGATATAATTTTTTTTTAACAAATGCACGCTAAACACAAACAATTGTAAAGCAAAACTATACTAAATCTATTGCGTCTAAAAATAATCAAATAGCTATACAAATTAATTGATTGTATGAAATTGATTAAAATGTAAAATAGAAGGTATCATATTAAGTGACACATCTATAAAATTTTTTAATTATTATACTTAATATAATACCGTAATAAGTAATGACTAGGTTGCCTATATTTAAGGCAATATTGAGCATATTACATCAATAATTTGTTCTTGAAATTTTTGTATTTTCAGACATAAGTTAACTAGCAAAGTGTTAACAGCGAGTAGTCATAATATAGTATAGACTAGTTTTAGAGTAAATTTAGGTAAACTGTAAAATATTGAAGTTTAGAAGGAAGTATTTAGAGCGACAAAAAAAGCAAATATGTTAAATGGTTGTTACCGCGATAATCAAGGCAATTATTTCTTATTGTTCACATATACTAATCCCCAAAGATAAGTCGAAATGCCTCTTGCATCAGTACTATATTCTATGTCTTCATAACATAACACTTTGGATCTCTGGGGTTCAAAAAAATAATGTAAAATTCGATTAAAAGCAAATGAGAAATTAACCCGACAATTCACATTCAACATAAAAAAAAAACACTAAAGAAACATATATGACAACTATTAATTATGCGGAGACTATGCGGAACTATTAATTATACGACAAAAAGTATTTGTAAATAAACAGTAAGATAAGATTCAATAAACATATGAAGCCATAAATCGATTATATAAATCTTTACATGTTACTTATAATTTTTAAAGTCGAGATTATTAGTAGCATTGCATAATGCGGAAGATTGTATAATAAACATTTTATATAATTTAGAAATCTAGAAGTGCAGGTTTAGTATCGCGCGCGCATTTTATTAGCGAGTACATAAGTTTGACGAAACCCGTGTCTTTGGGTTTCTCCAGGCCGCGGAGGAGACGGTTCTTCATTACTGCGACGAATTCCCGGTTACTCAACTGACCATCCACTGTAACAAGTAAAAATATTTAATAAATAATGTTATTAAAGCTAATAAAACATAATGTTGCAATTAGGGTTGCCAACCGTACTCTAAAATAGAGTATTGTACTCTACATCATGTAGGCTTACTCTAAAACCTATAACATTATAGCAAGACACCCATATATGTTGCATAGGTATCATCGTAACCAAAAAATCATATATTTACTGACGTTTCTGAACGCCACTAATCTAATGACAATGTCAAATTGTCATGTGCCGCAAAAATACCAAAAATATCTTTTTAAAAATGTTTAAGTAAAAAAAGTCCGTACTCTATACTTACCTCCTTTGAAATCAGATTTACTCTATTTCTTCTAATACAAGATGACAACCCTAGTTGCAATTAATGTGTATAACATGTTATAGTCTAACTCAGTGGCGTAGCGTGGTGGGTGCTGGGGGGGGGGGGGGCATGCCCCCGGGCGTCAAGCTAACAGGGGCCGCGATTTTTTAAATTATAAAATTTTAATAATTTTGTTACTTTGAAATTGATAGTTATTCGATGAGAAATTTCGACTTGAGGAGTTGTCAATTGAAAATTCAGTCAAAGTGAACACTTCCTCGTTTTTTTGAAGTCGCTAGCAGAATGCGTGTTCTTAAAGGTCCAATAAATATGTAATTATAAAATTTTATGTCACTTTTACTAATTTTCATGACTTATCATTAAAAAAACAGGGGGCGGCAAATTTTGGACTGGTCCCGGGCGGCAAAAATCCACGCGACGATGCTGGTCTAACTAAACCATAAACAATTGACCTAGTAGTGGGCAAAATACGATTATCGTTCCCATTGCACACGTTTATTTAAATATGCTGTTACGTATCTCCCATAAACACCGAAGTTTATAAATGTGAACAAGAATAAAAGTATGTGTGCCTTTCAACAGCCTAGAAGTCATTTTGGATGATGCTGAGATAAGGTTCACTTTTATATTTTATTCTAAACGTGACTAAAGACGTACTTATGTCAATCTTAATATATGTAATAAAATCATGTTGCACTGTGCATTCCTTCATAGCTGAAATTCATCAGAAGCATGCACCACAGAAGGCTATCGATATCACTGATTGAATCTGACAATTTAGTGATCTATGTAGAATAACACCCAGAATATTGACGGAGATGGTTCAGACTGGACCCTAAGCCCTAAATGTAATAGTGAGATGAGCCTGTTTATTCCTGGAATGTTGAAGGACGAATATCGAGAAATATATCGATTTTTTTCAGGAGCAGCTGTACTTTTCGCTACTAAATTAGTATGAGAAGTAGGATACTAACTGTTTTCATCGAATATAGTGAAGACGACATTGATAACGTGCGGGTGTAGGTCCACGTGCGCCACGGTGTAGCAGCGCATCGATGGACGCGCCCGCGATCTGGTAGAATGTGAGCGCGGTGTCCACGTACTTTATGTTATTTAGCAGGTGGAATAATATATCATAATAGTATTTGTAGGTAAACAATAGATACTGTCTTCCGTTCACATGGAGGAGAGCAGTTGCCAATCTGTCAGTTTAGTGATCTATGTGGAATAACACAGAAAACTGACAGAGAAGGTCCGGATTGAACACACGCCTGAGCCTTAAGTGTAATAGTGAGGTGAGTCTGTTTATTCCTGGAATGTTATAGGACGAATATCGATAAATATTTCTATTTTTTTCGGAACATCTGTTCTCATCGCTGCTTAATTAGTATGAGAATGAGGATACTCACTGTTTTCATCAAATATAGTGAAGACGATATTGACAACATGCGATGACGTGAACGCGGTGTCCACGTCTATACAATATCTTCCGTATACATGAGGAGGGTAGTTGATAATCTGGCTGTCGAGTGATGTGTTTTGTGACAGACACGATACGGATAAAACATACGCTTGAGCCCTAAATGTAATAGAGAGAAAGTAAAAAGTAAGACGATACTCACTGTTTTCATCAAATATAGTGAAAACTACATTGATAACATGCGGGTGCAGGTCCACGTGCGCCACAGTACGCGCCACGTGCCGCAGCGTGGGCTGGTCGATGGACGCGCCCGCGATGTGGTAGAACGTGAGCGCCGTGTCCACGTCATTTATGTTGTTCAGCAGGTGGAAGAACTTCAGGTAGTCGTCCTTGGTTATGCCCACGCCGTGGTCTCGGAACCTGTTGTCATATCCCGCTTAATGTATAAAAATTCCGTGTTTATTCGGTTAGTATCACGTTTTGTACATATATATAACTTGGTGCAATTTGATTAATAGCATGACATAATTTTTCTAAAGATAAGTAGACAGGAGGTCCCCCAATGATCCCCTAGGCTATGCCGGATAGGGCTACACATACCGGACAGGCTAGAGGGGAGGGATCTGACTAAATGCGGCTCTGTGGTGGGTCTCCCTCTACGCCCGATGACCTCCAGCATCGAGCGCTTGGAGGTTGAGACACTGGTTGGTGCTCCCGGGTGCTGGGGAGCGGAGTGGGTGGGTCGGGGATGGCGGGGAGCGGCTAC
>DWNR01001703.1:0-14450 GCA_018250455.1 Polygonus leo | reverse complement strand
TCCTCACGATGTTTTCCTTCACCGAAAAGCCAATGATAATTTAAGTTTAAATACGCACATAATTTGAAAAATTAGAGATGCGTGCTGGGATTCGAACCCGGACCCCCGTATGAAAGGTCGAATTTGCAACCACTAGTCTATCACGGCTCCATAATATAGTATATAGTATAACCTTGTCTGATAACTCATACATAATAGTATATAAAGCAAAAAAAAAAACTACTCCAATGATCTCTTCTCCAATATACCGCGAGGAAAGTCATAAGCATCCTACGCCCTACGGATAAGACATCCTAACTTATGTACCAAAGTAACTAACAAATTGATTGAGAACACCCGCGGGTACATAACAATAACATATACATTCTACATTCCGCACGCAAAGTAACACCATATCCTTGGGAATGTAGCGCTCTCCCATCGAAATATTTCAAAACTCGATCACTATCTCGGCGACTACGCTGCAAGTTATTGAATAAGACGTGAAAAATGATGAGAGCGGTGCAAAGGCTTCGCCGACGATTGCTCCTCTCTTTTTTTGAACGCATTTCCAACCGGCAAAAAGGGATAGCGAATTTGGGCGAACAAAGGCGGTCTTATGTAGAGTGTCCAGTTCGCTCAGTTGTTTTAGGACATTCCTTTCCTTTAATTTGTGACCTGCGTGGTCAAACTATGATGGTCACTCCTATGTCATTTGGGGACTTTAAAAATGTAATTGTTTGTGCTCAAATAACTAGAAAACAGTCCGCTTAATAGGTACTAAAAGCTCGTTGCCATGTGTTGCTTCTTTAGCTGTAAGAAGTAATTCTAAATAAAGCCCGATTTTACGTTGCTACTTTAATTTATCTAACCTCTCCACAGTAGCCTAGCTCGTACCGCTTGTTTATGGCATCTAGTTAGTATTAAGGCTGTCGTCAAGACAAAGAAATGATTAAAATTTCAATAATTTTAAAATTTTGCTTTTTCAAATTTGTTAGCTTAAGGTGAAATGAAAATTAGCCGAGTCCAGGGTCCGCGTACATTGTGTAACAAAATAAGCTTAGAAAATGTGGAATATTTTCATTGTATGTTTTTCAATTGACTAAATTGAATCAGCAATCAATCATTATTCATCTGTAGAATAAAGTATAATGATCATTTAATTGTTTCAAAGATCAATTGGCAAGCCTTGATAAACTGTTTTCAATTATTCATTTATTTAATCATTGTTTGCCTTATTCTTATTTTTATCTTATCTGTATATACTTGTTATTACATAAATATGAATGTAATGTATAGTTTTGGATATAATTCCTTTTATTTTTTTTATCAGTCCACCGTTTTCCAATATCTGAATACAGATTTGGCCTAGTGTGATGTGACAGGAGCGCTCGATATACCTCCACCCGCCCGGTGAGGTCCGAGCCAGCGGGGGGCTATTCCGACCCGATTTTTCGTCTCGCCCACGGCGCGATCTCTCACGGGTTTGTTGTCACGTAATTACCTAATTTATTGCACTCTGCAACCGTACAGTGATAAGTCACCTAGCAAACTCAGACTCTCAGTGGGAGCCCTCGAGGGGCGGTATGTTTGCTTCACGGTGTAGGTCTGTTCCCGAAATTGAGACATTAGCGGCTCGCTTTGCTCTTAGTCAATTGGAGCGGTGGCCTTTATTAGTCACGCCTAGAGAATTTTATGTCCCAACAAAGTTTGACAATTTTACGCTATTAATTTATGTCCAAATATATTAATAAAATTATCTACACCAATTTTAGTTGCTGTGAGGTCAAAGATCTAATAAAAGTTACGTATTAGTAGTATTATAGTTATAGTATTAGTAGTAGATTAAATTATGAATATATTTTAACTTGAACAATAATTATTACTTCGAGTGTACATAAGTACCTACTATTAGTAATCGCTATCTGCCAATATAAACTCAAAACCCATTATTATTTAAATGAAGCTATTGAAATAACGCCTAGATAGCATTTTATCAGGGCTCATAAAACCGCAATGTAAAACAAGATATTTGATTAATCAGGCTACATTGTAACGTCCAAAAGGTTCCAACAAAGATGTATCGTAGATAGTAAGTAGCCACCGTACATTGTCACAGCAGAACCAGTCCTCGCCGAAACGTGTCTAATTTACGAGAACAACTCTAACTCGGGCCAGCGGTGACTATAATTATCGTGTTATACACAGATCCCCAAGTCGCTCGTCGTAAATATTGTCACATTCGGACCTTGTTCGACCAGATGGAACTGTTTAGTAACTTTTTAGTGATATATATGGTGCAATAGTTATACTAGTTTACTACGTTGCAGGACTTTTTTATATGATTGAAGCTGCCTATCTATAAATATATAAAGATAACAAACGAACCGCCCATGGAAGTTTGCACGAGGTGTTATTGCAAATGAGCGCCTTGTCCTTATAGCTCTGCTCAACTCAATTTTTAAACCGTCTGGTTTAATTATAATAAATAATAGCTTCTAAGCACTCTTTAAATAAGAATGCGCGTTGTGGTGATGCCTTATAACAGTGATATAAGGGTTATAAGCTCCAAAAATGGTTAAATCACATTTCAATGATGTATAAACACTTTTAATTTATTAATATATATATTTAGGTACAAAACATCGCATATACATACATCGATTAATTCATTTCAATTCCAAAAAGTGTTTACAATCCCTATTAAATGTTACCCTTAAAAATGCGAGATGCAAATTTTCAATTTTGCATTATTATATTAATTAGAATATATGTTTACTATAGACATGAAGAACGTAGCCCAATCTATTGCAACTTCTACACATCCACAAACTAGTCTGTATAAGCTGACAGTTTAAGAGTTCCACATGAGGTAGGTCACGTATGCTTTGGTAACCCCAAAGCTAAGCCGAGACGACTTATGTGCTACTGTAATATACCCTACTGTACCTATTTACTTTGTACAATACTTTTCTATTAGGACAGGGAAGCTAAAGTATTTTTTTTATTTTATATTAAACATTGCAATAAATGAATATTTTAAGCAACACGCGACACTAAAAGTTGTTTAGCCGCCAGATCACAAATGGCATTTGAACAAGTCTGTAGCATGTTTCTACAAGTCTGTCTTCATGATCATAAGGTGGGACGCGTAAGCTCTCTCATATTATATTTATTAGTATTGGTATTGATGTCGAGTTGAGGCACTAATACAGTTATTATGTCATTAATCGATTATTAACACGAACAAAGTATGTACATTAGGTTTTTAATAACAATTTGACGCGTAATAAAAATACGTCCGACACGATGCGTTTAACCATTTACAAGCATTCGGGGTTCGCAGAGTGGCAAGAAGCTATAAAACGAAGAGGGACCGCCAACAATAACATATATTTCCATAAAAATATCGCATCGAGGCATCTCGGTGCTTCACAAAACACCCGCTAAAACTAAATCTCGAGTTATGTCCTGTACTGATACGAAGCTCGGATGTGAAAGGTTTACTAATGCGCAATTTCATACTTTAGTGGCTATAAAAACGACCGCTGTTAGGATATATGCACCATAAATAAGGATGTTTATATGACGATAATAGATCGAATAATTGGGCGTAAAAGTTAAATGGAGTGGCGTGTTTTGGGCTTTGGAGTCGGCTTCTGCCGATTGGTCGGACATTGTGGAGGAGCTGATAATAATGTTACACGATACACACGGAACGGATTCATTATTTAAGGTTGTAAACTGAGTTTGATATAAGTTCGGCGCCGCTTACCGTTTCTGTTTTATAAAACTGCTGTTTTCTGGTTTGGTGGTGTACAACACAGTAGGTAGATACCAGTATATAAATACAAGTAGTAGCAAAAAAATATATATGACGAACAAAATTTGACATTAATTATTTACATAACTGCGTAGTCAAGAATCGGATAGGAAAGGCTCTACGAGGCTGACTGTTATAATGACCACTGCACTACGCGTAACTTCTAATATTTTTATATGGTTGCCATTCAAATTTATTCCTCAGCTATATAGGACATTATAATTTTACTAGAGAGAGAGAGTAGTCATCTTTTATAATATTATCAATCTCCTCATACATCTCTACAGGGTCATTATTTACTACTACGGTTTACTACTAACAAGAATTAGACAAACCATTTGTCTTAGGTTTGTCCACTGTCTTGTTTGTCATGTATTAGAATTTCACTATCTATTAAAATCTAAACAAATTATTTTGTTATATATAGTTATATGATATAGACACACCAAACAGAAAGTCTGTGTATTTATTTATTTATTCCCTAATTATGAAATATATTCGTATTATATGCGTATAATTAAGATTACACCGTTAAATAATTACTAATTGTTACGATATCATATTATTTTCACACCAGTGTAGAATATCTTTATTTAATTATTAAGATTAATGCTTATTTAATGCAAATAAGGAGGTTTCAGTGATGATGCAAATAAAACTAGGTCTCTATTGATCGGACTGGGAACAACAGGCCATTTTAAAATAAAATTAAAATGATTTTATTTTGGTACAATCATCAACTTTAATCAACATCATCACCTTTGTTCTCCCACGGCTAAACAAGAATCACTTTTTCAAATAGATTTTTTAGGAAAAGTACTTAAATACACTTTAAATCTAAATATTTTGGTCAACTATGCCAATTTAATACTTTAATAATTACGCCATTTAATATATTTCATTTAACAAAAGTAAAAACAGTATATATTTTTATTTATATTATACTATAATGTGATATTCGTACTGCATGTAAGAACTTTATCTACATTTTAAATCTGCAATTTGGTGCGATTTTACTTAGGCAGGATTTCGATATTTCGATATTTGAGAATATGAAGTATATGAATTTCAGACATGTGAATTTCCTTTCTTAACTAAAACTTAGAATTCAACATTAAGAGATATAGTATAAGTAACGATTTAGTTTACAACTCGATCTTAATAACGGCATTAAGAAATACATAAAACTGAATTCTTACTGCTAATTGTTATTTAATTGTAAAACCTAATTACATACAATATTTTTTATAACGACGACCTACATTAAAAATTAAGTAGCGATTTTGGTCGATAACGTTTCGCATGACGTATAAGCAGAGGTTTTATTATTTAGTGTTGTTAAAATTAATACAAATTAGACAAAGGCACCTAAGTATATTTAAAAGAATTTCGCCCCGTGTGCGAGCAACCAGCCCCGATGATTATCGCGCATGATAAATGGACCGTGTCAGAATTTATTGTGGTCCTAACTCCACTATTGTCTCAATGAATACTTTTTTATTGTCATAATATTATAAAGACTCGCGTCTGACAAGTGGCGTTTAGGATTATGATGCGTTCCTCACAAATAGCTGCCGTGTTATGACTGGCTCGAGTTATTTCGTGTCGGATCGTAAATTGATTTTGATGTCCTTTTTATGATGGATTGAAATCGATTTTTGATTTTTAATGCTAGTGCGTTTTCATATGTTAATGTGGGAGATTGGACTTCTGGACTAGATGTTCGTTTTGTGCTTAGAAATCATACAAATCATGTTTATGTGATGAAAGTATTTGACTACAGTGGCCACTGCAGCCCACGGACGTCTCGAGCGACTGATGATGGCAGTACTGGAACGCCCTAAGCTGTAAAATATTTTATGTTCGCAAAACCCAATTCATTGCAAACTTTGTGAAAAAATACTGTACAGCCTAAATGCAATACACGCAAACAATTAATAACTGATTTTATAATTCTATTAATCCGCGCTTCTAGTTAGCAAACGAGCATGTAGTCTACGCGATGTTATGTGGTCACTGCTACCTACGGGCATAGTCGAACTGTATGTGTTCTACCACCTGGTATAGGAAGCAAAGAGTGGAAAATGTAGAGAAATCAGCTGCCGACCTAAAGCTCTACAAGGAAAAGAATTAAGGAAAGCAAATAACGGAACATCATGTATAATTATATTCGTCTACAAATATAAGCGAAAGACACACTGAACAAGGTTGTTGGCATCAATATTGTTGTTATTTTGTCGGAGGAGTACAAAAAATTACGAAACATGTTAAGTGTATATTTTTAATTTATTGAAGGCACAAATTATAGTGCGTCCATACGTGACATGTTCTCTAAGCGGCCGCAAACATTTTAATTTCTCGACAAAAGAAGTTAAAATGACGAACATAATCTTTTTATAACCTGTATTCTGGATGAATACAAATGTGGTGTGCCGATTGTGCTATATATTAAGTTTAAATTGGTTTTATGATACTAAATATTTGGACAGGATTTTTATCGGCGAAGTAATTTGATATTTTGTTCGAGATGCGCTTTTGTTTTGTATTTTTATGATTACTCGTCTATGCGGAAAGACTGCTAAATTGGTTCATCGGAAGTAAGAAGATGTTTGTCGTAAAACTTGTACTTGTATAGTTAAGATTTTTATTATTTGAATACGCTAAAGATGTTTTTTGACCTACTTTATTTGTTCTTATTTGCATTTGGAATTATTTTTAACAACTCCAGACGCATTATATGTCAGAATAAAAATAATTTATAAATCATTTTAAGGGTCTTAAGGTGAAGTTCTTATTCTTTCATAGCTGTAACACAGAGGAACTTTCTGGTGAAGTCTCAAGTAGCTCTACTCACATTTTCATCCACAATTAAAACAAACGGAATTATTTTTAAATACTGGCATATTTTCCAACTTTGTACTCAAATCCTTAAATCTGAAAAAGCCCAAATTGTACTGGGCTATAGACACCGAATTTAAAAGATCGCGTCCATTTGGTGCACACCTGTCCCCGCGCATGCGCGTCCATCTGCCAGACCATTTTCAATTGTGCCGTTTTTGCTCGTGGCGACGCTACCACATGGTGATGGTGACATCGGATCGGCGTAATAAGATTAAATCAGTTTTGTTAAGAGTGAATTGTCGTAATCTAAGTTTTTATGACTTACGAAATTCGTATCACTAATATTATAATTAGAAATAATATCCAATGGTACTTATATAATTATTAAACCATAATGCGTATACAAGGCGTAGGAGTTGTACTCTCTCATCGGGAAGTTGCCGATTTATTTGAATAAAAAAAATCTACATTTACCAAGTTTATTCTTATTAGTTTAGAATTATGTTGATACGAATTTATCAGTAGTAGTTGCACGTAATCTATTAAATATCATACACTAACATGTAAACACACATACAGTTACAACAAAAAAGCAAAACTTTTATTTCAATTATTTACAAATAAAATTTCCAACCACATAAAATTATTTACCACACACACAACAACATACATCAATTTATTAAAACGTTGACCAAGTTTTACTTATTGTCTTCCGTCCCGTACAAAGTGAAACGCGCTGTCGTTGATATCTTTTGTTCGAGAGTACCTTCGCTCTACCGATACATTACGGTACATTTTCAACTAATCGTAAATTAACAAGTTTGTTACTTAAACCGTATATTTAGACGCGTATAGCGGAAGGACAATAAAGATAATGAGAGACTAAATTTTAAATCTTAGATCTATTTTCCTGATAACTTTAATTAATTACAATTAGCTTAGTAATTGTTGTTTAATTATATTATTTCGTACTATATTGCGTTGAGTTCAGTGTGTGGAAAATATTGCAGATAAGTACGAAACTGTTTAATGAATGAAGGATTAAAATAAAGACAGTTGAGAAGGGAATGTCAGAGTGAGTTAGAACTGGAGGAATTCGTATTAAAGATGAACCGACAATTATATGAAACTTAGCGAGCACGGGCGCGCATCTTGAATGTTGTCGGTCGCCAACCCTAGCATAGCTCACGCGCCCAGCCAAAAGACATATGTCTCACTAATGGTGAATATTTTGAATCTTTACAATAAAATACTATTCGCATATTTAATAATATAAACTTATCAAGCGTTGTATAATTTAATTTTATATCGATGATAGAGAAGGTTACATGGCCATTAGCTTCATCATACATGATATGGGACAATAATCTTGTTGTACACATTTTCAATTAAAAGTAACTGCCATAAATTGAACTGCAGTTGAGGAAAAAAGAACAGCTAAATTATGTGTATTATTACTGATAGTAAAATACGAAAATAATATTGTTCATGCATTAATATTTATTTAGATATTCAAAAATGGAATAAATCTAAAAACAAAAGCAAAGCGAATTTTTGTTTAATAGCCGAATATTACCTTTTAATTTCGGTCAAATTTTTACCTCGGTATATGTACACTATAAATTAATCTACTATACTACCTACTACGTTTATTTGTCTTATTATTATAGAAGTAGCTACAGTCCAGCTTATGGGCAAACGTGTGCTACCTTCTGTGGACATCTTTGTAAGTCAAGACTCAAATGAAGACGACAATTAATTCGACTAGTGATGCTTTAAATAAAAGATACTAATAACAGAGGATCATGACGGCCAAGAAGGTGGAGCAAAGGAAGTGGACCAAAGAATAATGTTAAGAACTCGTCTTGTGACTTATGAAATTTGGTACAACGAGATAATTCACCTCATACCAATTGTTAAGTTATTATATGTTCATTTTAAATATATCTTAGTCACTTATAACCGTATCCATATCGATGATAAAATTCTCAAGTATTTTTTTTATCGTATAAAGGTAGCAAACGAGCATGCAACCTAATGATAAGTGGTGACTGCCGCCTATGGACATCAGTAATCATCCTCAAGTACAATAAAATTATACCTAAGTCTGATCACAGATGCGTTGCTACCCCTGAGGACTAAATTGTTCGCCTCGTGTGAAGTGTAACCGACAACCACGCCACTCCACACCGAAACACAATAATTGCTTCACGGAGAATTATGAGGGTGGTTGTGGTACCTCCCCGGTCGAACTAAACGAGTTCTACAACCTGGATCTGTCTTATGTTTGAAACTGGCCACTCGCCACTCGTCCTTGCTACGACACGCCCCGAAAGAACGCATTTAATTGCCTAATGTATGAGTGCAGTGCTTGTGGATGGTTTGCCGACAACATATTTCATATCTCGGACTTGTTTACACACAGTAGGCATTGAACTTTGTCGCTGAAAGTCTTTTCTCCTAAACTTCCTTCTTTTTTACGACAGGATTCTTAACGATTCTCAGCCCGATTTTCCCGTGGGATATTATGTAATTTATAAACGCAAGATACTTGAAGCCTTGTGAAATATAACAGGTTTCAGTGTTGGCGTTTAATTGTAAGAAGATAATTGTTACATCATTAATGTTTTGGGGCTTTGGTATCTCGGTTTTGTATTAAACACATCGTTTAAACACTTACAAAGTTGTGGGGGGTGAGATTACTTTTAAATACGTGGCTACAATCCTTTTTATGTTCCACTGGCGAATTTGGCGTGAGGCAGACATACAAATATGCGCATGCATACATATATATAAATGTATTAAGTATGTATTTAAACACGAGACTTTAAAGTGATGCTACGTGCATAATTTTAGTAAATATTTGATACAAGACCATAATTATAATGGTTTAATTTTGAATAATAAACCCATTTGAAGTGTAAGAAAAACCTTAAATAGACAAATTTCACACTTTGACAGACCCGAGTTATATATTAAAAGATTTTAGTGACAAAATTTCAATTGTAACTTCACATTCTCGACTTGAGGTAAATGTGTGAATAAAGTATACATAATGTATATGTATATAAAAAATCTTTAGGCTAATAAAACGTATAGTTGCATTAACGGATATGCCACCAGCGAGTCACGGTGGCCGGCCTCAAAGACGCCGCAAATTCCTTCACACAACATGCAAAAGGCTGTCAAAGTCATAAATAACCCTGAAATGATGTTCACGTCGAGCGAGCGTACAAAAACCGAGTAGTGACAACTAAATTATTGCGAGAAGGAGGCAGTTTCAGCGAGCCCAGTCACCAACAAATCGCCCCCCGATAGGCAGATGAACAACCGTAACAAAGGAAACAGCAAATAATACATCAGATAAAAGAATTTTCAAAACAAACTCAAAATACTAAAGCGTTTGACACGAGCATCCGCTCGACCGCAAAAAAATTGAACGAGCGTGACCGAATCAAATCCTAAATTAGACCTTATATCAATATTTTGAGGAGCGTTTTCGTCATGGAGGCGCACACGCTTTGATCCCGCGATAGATCTCAATAGCGGTGATTAAAGGCGCCTGTGATTTTGGTTGAATGTTTTTTTTCTATCGCTGCTGCCTTCATCGGCCATACAAAATAAACGGCACACTACTGTAAAAGAATATACAATTATTGAGCTTTGAATGGTTACAGCGGGGGTGAAGTGGTCATAAATTGTTATTTTTTTCTTACGGTTGGATGTTAGGAATCTTTTAAAAATCATAAACGGTTTTTGGATTGTGGATTTATTGAAAAGGTGTCAAGGGAGGCGTTGGGTCGTGCACTGTTTGTTACCGAACTGCCTATTTACTAATTATACGCTTCGATTCAATATGTGCAGATAAAGTGACAGGAAATATGACAATGGTTAAACTTATTACATTTGTTTTGTTATGCATTTGTGTATGGGGTAGTGAAATTTTGCTATAGAAAGATGAGTCACTAGTTTTATATTTCCTGAAATAATATTGATCGATAGTTGGACACGACTTCTGTATAAAATTGAAGAGCGTGACCAGAATCGATTTGTTTGTGAACTGTTAGATTGTCTTAAATATAATAAAATGCTATTTAGCCATAAATTTGCCTTTTGTACAACTTTATGTTGGTAAATAAAAGATAAAGAAAAATATTGCATGTTATCTTTATAATGTAGGTATTACCGCTCATAATCATGATAAAGATATAAAAGGTTATCGTAATAATAATAAATATTAGGTATAATATATAAAGTGTAAGGATTAAGTAAAACAATCGTATACAAATTTATTCGTACTAAGAACAAGTTTATCTGCACCCTTCTGTTCTCACCCCTTTGTAACAAAGTGGAGACAAAGCCAGTTCATTCATTTCTTTTGTTCTCGCAAATTTCACGGTTTCTCACTTACATCTTCATTGAGTGAGGTGTTAATAGTTACGATGACGTTCATTATGTGACTTAGAGGTGCGATCGTAAATTTTGATCCTCAAGGCCATATTCAACAAAAGGACCAAGTGTCGTTCGATCCCAAAGTCGATTTTACAAGAGGCTGTCTCGACGCGCGTGTGGGCCTTATATGACATCTTAGTGTGGATATGCCTTAAATGGTTAAGTAAACTTTGTAGGACTTTTCGACATTTATCTACAGTTGAATTTCCATACCTATTTTGGCATATATTCAGTAGTGCATGCCATGTATTATTACACATCTAAAATACAGACAGTGAAAAATATTTTTTTTGGTATTCTTTCAAATTTTTATACTTAGCGTGTTTATAAATAACTTATGATCGACAGTAGAATAAAAACGTAAAGAAAAGACGAATACAGAATTTTCGATGATATTTTTTCTTGCGTTAATAATAAACTCTATAATAATAAAGTCAATTAAAACTTCAGGCTGTAAGCTGTACAACATTGCAAAATAATAAAGTCCGCATAAGAACTAACATTAAGTAGCGTCGTTTCTGAAACTATAATAAACGAAATATCTTAACGTAATAAACTTAAATATTTTAATACCAATATTTCCATGCGCTGAAATAACGCAAACATTTTTTTTTCAAACATTCCTTACCTTTTCATCACTTTTTTTAAAAACACGTTTTCAGCAGAAAAACATAAGATTAGCAAACTTAAGTAGCATAAATAGGTTGGCTTATCCACACTACTACACCAATGTTCATTCTCAATAGGTCACCACTGTTGTCATGAATGGGTGGTATCGTCGGAGGCTCTTTACAACGCGCGTTTTGTCCGGAATGCTGTAACAAAAAAGCCTTAGATACACACCACGATAAAGAATCTTTTTCTGCTTCCAAAATGCATACCTCTCAATTTTGAACTCTATTTCTATTGTCATAAGAACAGAGGTAGAAACTGTAGCATTTTTGAGGAGTTTCGGCTTACAAATAAAATGATCCGACATTTAAAATCGGTCAGCAGTTGGGAGGAGTTTGTTTTAGACGGTTTATTAATTATGTCCAATTAATTCGGAAACGGTTCATCTGACGCGTTAAATTGCAATTTTAATTGAGGTGGCCTATTCCGAGGCAGATTAGGTTGGTGGTAACAACTTAATTATATTACACGATCAATTAATGTGAAGTTTCTGCGACGAAAAAATAAAACTTAGAAAATGTAGAGATTATTTTTCTATATTTTTTACGTTCAATGTTGTCAATTGTCATAGACTCGTCGCTTTGTAAAAGCCTTGGAAATCTGTATTTATTGTTCTTTTTATGATTTTTGCAAATAATCAATAACTCATGCCAGTCTATTTGTAATGATTGATTACTATATAGAATGCTGCCTTAGAAATCTATGGGTAGTTTTGCCCGGTTTTCTTGGAAATTGCAAATTATGAACGAAACAAGAGGACGGTAGCTGTTGCAGTGTAAATGAATGTCTAAATTATTGATTTAGTAATACATTAATTAAATTGAATGTATATTTTCAGTTACCCAAAACGTAAATTATTTCGATTCAGAGGACAAACCCGAATTATTTTTGAGAAATCAGTAAATAGCATAGATTTATAAAAAAAATTGTGCACGCAGGCGGTCAGTTAATAATTATTAACTAAATAAAATCATTTCTGTTCACGCGTCAAGCCCCAAACCACAACACAAAGTTTGTGTATCGGTTCTATATGTTTGTATTGTCACCCCCGATTTCACACGTACGTCCTTTTCTACCTTTTCTCTACTAATAAATTAGGATGAGGGTGTGTCTGTATATACTGAATATAGTTCTTTTTTATAGTTTTTTATATCAAGCATATTTTAGGAAATTGAAAAGCATTAGTCGGTAGTAATTATAAATAATAGATAAATGTAGGAACTTTTTCAATACACTTATAGTGACAAGGGTGAGTGAACAACTAATATTAACTAAATATATCTTTGATTATATTCTCTTTCTTTGCTTTATTTGATCATGAAAACCTTTATGTGTATTGTTGTGATGAACTTAGTTTTAATATCATTAGGTTAGTGAACGTCAACATTATGATAATAGCCTGACAACATTGATTTTTTCGAAAGAATAGACAAAATATTATGAAATTAATATAACAAGGTGCCAAATTCCAATTCTGTTAGGTGGTAGAACTTATGTAGTTCAACCGGAGGGGTACCACCGCCACCCTCACAATCCTCCGTGAAGCAATTTATTGTGTTTCGGTTTGGAGAGGCGTGATTGCCGGCTATACTTACAAACGAGGCGAACATTTTAGTCGTCAAGGGTAGTAACGCATTTGTGGTCAACCTTGGTTCAATCGTACTTGGGGATGACTACTAATGTCCATGGCAGTGACCACTTACCATCAGGTGAACTGCATGCTCGTTTAGTACCTTTACACAATAAATAAAAAAAAATAACTTATATACGCTGTAAGATTAACAAAAATCATGCATGGTACTATATACCCTGTCACGTCAAACCGTCAACAGCTCGCAAGCGAAGCCTTCGTCCTCAATATATGCGGGAACATGTCCTGGCGTGCTCCTGTTTATGTGACGTCACTCGTCCATCATCCCCGCTAGAATATTCATCGTGTCATGGCGGTCCTTTGAAGATTTTGTGGATTTTTTCAACCGGTTAACGTTTTTGAAGTTATAGCTAGACCAGTGGTGAAGATTTGTCCTTCTTCACACTAGAGGTTGAGGTTATACTTATACACGAAGCGTACATCTTAATCCTCAGGGGTAGCAACGCTTCTGTGATCAAACTTAGGTCCATGTGCGGCAGTGACCACTTACCATCAGGTGGAATGCATACTCGTTTGCTACCTTTTTACGATAAAAAACATGTACCATGTCCTTGTTTCTATATAATCTGTGGGAGAACCAAACAACAATTTTTATCAGTCTCATGAAAAGCTGTACTAATTATCCCAATCAGCTGTTCACTCGAATAGGTGCGTCGAACCGTAAACACCGATAGCGTATCTGCAGATTGGTTTTGTAAATTGATATCTACGAACAGAAATTTTGGAAATTAAATTATAACGTTGTATTATTTCCAACAACCTGGGCTATGTAAATGTGTTTGTACTTTTACTAATTGCTCGCCGCGAACTTAGACCTCGCGAACACAATAAATTTTTGATAACCCAAAAAGTAAAACATATTACAAAAATATAGTAAACTAGCTGTGCCCGCGGCTCCGCCCGCTACCTCTCCTTTTAGGGGTTGAATTTTTATAGCCTAAAACATGGCCGGGGATCGTCTCGACAGATTAGTCAAGCTGGCATCAAAATCCGTTAAGCCGTTTTTACGTGATGCGCGGTCAAATAAACAGA
>DWNR01001702.1:0-14452 GCA_018250455.1 Polygonus leo | reverse complement strand
AAATGTATGCAAGTGCCAACAAAATGGAAATATTCCAGGGTCTATAAAAATTATAAAGAAATTAACCGTACCAAAAAATATACTTTCATAGATGAGGGATACTTATATATAACTTTTATCTATTACTGGTACTCGATGAAGTTGGGAGTATTTAAAAAAAATGTTTATACCAATATTACTGACGCTTGGTGTTGAAAGGACCAAAGTATTTAATTTGCCTTAAACACAATGGGGTGCTCATATTTTGTTCAATAACATGAAAACATTATGAAGTGTTTTTAGACTTTTATTATGTCTTATGTGACTCAATAAACATACGCTGTTTTAGTACAAATACATATATTTTTAATAAAAAAAAAACTAACTTTGGCCCGTTTTGCACAAGCGTACAGATTTTATATGTCCGATATATCAAAACTACGATTTCTGACTAACGAAAGTTTGAGAGAACAAATTATGTAACTGAAAATAATTTTGCTCGATGACATGTAGTAGTGTAGATAGTATAGAATATGCGATGCCCAAATTACTATTTTAAAATATTGTTAAATATTTTTTAAATAAATCATGTGAACTTAACTTTTTATTTTATTTTAGCCCAAAATGAAAATACAAGAATAATTTTCTTATGTGCTTTATTCACATAGCATACAATCTTTAATATCTATTTACATTTTATAATATGGAATGACAAAGAATTATATAGTATTCATATTCAACATAAAGCAAAATGTAAATGTCGCGGGTTACGTGTGTCTGCATATCGCGTGGCCCGTGGGCCTGGGACGGTAGTTTAGCACTACAGTAAAGTTTCAATATATAGATATTCATATCGATATATTTTCAGAAGATAATGTTTGATATTTTAAATAGATTACGTAATGTTATATTATAATGAGATAAATATTGATCTATATAACGATACCTCTATATCATATCAATGACGATATTTCTTTGAAAATGTTTATATATCGTCTGTTTCAATAAATCTAGAGACACACAATGTCTGGTTTCAAAATATCAACATATCGATATTTGTTTCAATTATCGGTATATCGATTACTGATTAAAATATCGCTTTTCTCGCATTAGTGTAGCGACAGTCATTCTTAACTAGCTTGGGCTGCGTACGTACAAGTCCTGCCAGTCTAAATACATTAGGCAGCATTGTGCCAGTGCACTGAAGAGTGCGGGCGCGGCGGACGGTGCGCAGCTCTGCAGCACCGCCACCACCTGCCTCCAGGACGAAACCTTTCACGTCGTTGCCACCTTAATTTCTATATGAATGTATCCAGATATCGATAATTTTCTTAAAATATCAATGTTTTTACCAAAAAACTGATATCAGTAAAAATATCGATAATTATTATAACATATCTGGATTCAATATTTACGAATTAATACCGATATAAATCGAAATAGGTATCGATACAAATATTGACTTTGGTGTTAAAATATCTCAATATCTATATTTATCTTAAAATATCGAAATTCGTCTTAATTATCCATATATCGACATCTATCCTAAAAAATAAATAAGATCGATATCTGTTTTTTTAGTTTTCAACGTTTATATAACATCACATGAAACTGATACATTGAAACAAATATGAATATTAAATGTTGATAACTTTTCCAAAAGTGATAACGATATCTGGTTTGGTTGATATCGATATGAAAACATCGATATCTGCTAAAAATATCGATACGTTCCCATTGCTACACTAAATAGTGTATATAGTAATTCTAAATTTCTAACTAGCCCGCTTGGGTTGTGCGCGTACAGGCCCCGCTAGTCTAAATATATTAGGCAGTAACTGTGCGAGTGCGCTGAAGAGCGCGGGCGCGGCGGTCGGCGGCAGCGCGGCGGTTAAAGTGCGCAGTTCTGCACCACCGCCACCACCTGCCTCGAGGACGAAGCCTTTCACGCATTTCAGTACTAGTTCTGCGCGACGGAGGCACCACGCGGCCGTCATCTCCTGCAACACATGAAAAAATATTAGATATACCTACCTGTCGTTAATGAACATGTTTGTGAAGAATACATTTTAAAAAATCGGCCAAGTGCGAGTTGGACTCGCGCACAAAGAATTAAGTACCACTACCCACAAAAAGCAACCAAAAACTAACGTTTCTTATATGGGAGCCCCACTTAAATATTTATTTTATTACGTTTTTAGTATTTATTGTTATAAGAGCAAAAGAAATACGTCATGAAACGTTCAACAACAACAAAATAAACATTTCAACTGGGTAGTTATTACGGTTAATGAGACCGCCTGGTGCCTGCCGCCACCGCCTACAGCCTGGTGACTCTGCATAAAACACGTCCAAGACGATAGGAAAACTTTCCTTAAGAATATGAAGCCAGGTGGTTGAACTCGTGTTCTGACTCATAGTCCGCCGTGAAGCAATTTTTTATTTCGGTTTAGAGAGGCGTGGTTGCCGACTATAATTAATGTCGATTCAAACATCTTAGTACTAGGGAGTAGGATCGCATCTGTAGTCAACTTCTAGAGCAATTCAAAAATACTTGGGGATGATTATTTACCAATGTCCATAGGCAATAGTGGCCACTTACCATAAGATATATTGCGTAAAAAACAAAGTTACCTCAGTGAATTCCTGTCGCAGGAGCAGCGGGAAGGCGATGCTGGTGACGTCATTACAGCAAGCTGCCTTCAAAATGTTCCGGAGGCCCAGGATCACTGGGTGGCGGGATGTTATGTCTCCTGTCATAGAGTGGAATAAAATATATATCGGCCAAGTGTGAGTTGGCTATGCACCAATTTTATCATACATAAAGTGTATAAAGAAGTCTGAATATCCATCGTTTTTTCTGTATCTCTAACAACATGTTATACACATGTAGTCATTTTTGACGAGAAAGTGTTACAAATAAACACATATTTGCATTTGTCAGATGGTAGAATTCATGTAGTTCGACCAGGGAGATACCAACGCCACCCTCATAAACCTCCGTGGAGCAATTTATAGTAAATCGCTTTGGAGGGGCGTGGGTGCCGGTTATACGCGAGGCGAAAATTTTGCAACTTCGTTTGCCCCAAAAGTTTAATTAGTCCAGAAACACTAATCCACAAACCAGACTTCAACGAGTCATCATCAGCAACGAGATGAAACACCACGTGGGGCTCGGCGAGGTTGCTGTGCCTGGTGACGAACACGTCGCCAGCTTGTAACAGCCGGCCCGCGCCGCCCCGCGCCCGCCCCGCTGGAACACCGCCCCGCGCCTGCTCGGCTTGCCGCTGCTCGTTGCGCTTTGACGCCTGAACGGTTGGAACCGAATGTTTGTTTTAGTGTGATGGATACTGTTATTAGCGAAGACCAAATTATGTACAAGGAAGCGAGTCAGTAACGAATTATGGAGTTTATACTCATTTATAAGTGTCTCACTGACGATATGTACCAAATTCACTGTTAGAATTATAACACAGAATATAGTTTCTTCAAGTAACCCCAGGAACCTCTATAAATAACAAAACTGACAACAATGCCATTGTATAAAAAATAAAGTCATTGTGGGTCGCCTGGCAGATGTGGAAAATATTTCAATTTTTTAACACTGAAATATTTTTTACAATAAACGTACGTAGAGACGAGACGTAAACCATTACTTGCATATGCAAGTAATGGTTTACGTCTCTTTAGGTGTTTGGCATTAGTAATTCATTAAAATCTTATTTTATACATATCATACTTATATTCACACACGACAGGAACACCTTGAGAGGACTCAGATGTAACAACTCATCAAATATTTGAGGATCGATATAAAATGTCTACGGGCGTTGTTCACTTCCATCAGTGTGTAAAGGACACACTAAAAAAATATATATCAAAACATTTATTTTGTATTCACTCACCGGCTCCCTAATCTTCTCAACAATATCTCGCAGCTGCACTTCAACGTCGTCAAAGTGGTGTTCGGTGGAGGCTCTCGCGGCCTTCAGCAGCGGCGAGCGGAGGGGCGACGGGTCTGCTAGTAGCACGGCACCGCTTAACTCGCTCGAGTATAGCGCTAGGGCGGGCTGCTGGCGTCCGGATGACTCGCTGGATGGACAAAAAGAAGAAAATCTTATATATAAAATTCTCGTGTAACAATGTTACTTACCATACAGGAGTATGGTATGGAAACGGCTCGACCGATTCTTATAAAATTTTGTGAACATATCGATTAGGTCTGAGAATCGGTCAACATCTTTTTTTCATAGCTCTAAATGTTAAGTGTGGTCCATCCCTAAATTTACTTTTTGGTCTATTTTTTTTTTGTTATTATTTATTTATGATTTAGCATTGAAAAATACATGCAACTCTAAATTTTCACCATCAACCCCTATTTTTTTTATAATTCTTATTCTATGGCAAAACAATGTTTGCTGGGTCAGCTAGTGTAATATAAAAAGCTGTTTTTTCTACTAGTCCTCCCTGGACCACAATATATACACGGAGCGGCAACCAATAAATGGCGAAGCGCCAACTACGCTTGTTTAATCAGAGGTAGATATTGCCAAAGATTTGGGGATATGTATCACAACACAGCCTACCACACTAGGATTGCCTAGTGATCCGTGGCTTGAATATTTCTAACCTAACTTATCCTAAATATCTCTTAGGACATTCCCGGAATGGTATGACATTTTTTTTCTTATAAAGGTAGCAAACGAGCATGCTGTCCACCTGATAGTAAGTCGTCATTGCCACCCATGGACATTTTAATCAACCGCAAGTACGGCTAAATCATACTGGAAGTTCAGGAAAGATGCGTTCCTTCCTTTGAGGACTAAGATTCTCGCCTCATTTGTAAGTATAGCCGACAGCCACGTCTTTCCAAGCCGAAACGCAAGAATTGATTCATGGAGCATTGCTACCTAACAAAACCTATATGAATCCTTAGAAATAAAAATAAATACCTATCCCCATAATCCACGCAGCACAGGTCCATCATGTCGACGGCCACTAGTCTGATGTTGTGGGTCTGCTTGAGTTGACTGCCGAGGTGGATGGTGAAGCTCTCCTCCATCCGCGGCCGAGGTAGCGGCCGGGGCACCGGGAAGTCCGCGGGGAACGTGCATAGCGGCGAGTTGCTGGAAAATGAGTAGGATAATTTAGTAATCAAAACATATATTTTATGGTGTGAAGTAATAAAGAATATCTATCTAAAGTTATTTAATGCTAACTAATGAATTGAGAATTCTTTGGTTTTTTTGTTGTCACCAACAGTACCACACAGTATCTTTTCTTTAATCCACAAAAATATTCTTCCCGAGGGACAGAAAAATGATCTCAAATTTGGGCCAAATTATAAGTAACGTAAACAAAATATTTTAAAAATTGTTGAAGAAAAATTCTTATGCATATTTTTGGAGATGATGAAAGAGATGAACATTAAGATATGTGATTTATATGCTAAGATTCAAACCAACCTCGGGGTGACCATTTCGTCGGTCTGATAGTCAGCGAGCGTCGCCATGAGCCAGGCGCGGTGGGCGGCGCGTTGCGCGTGGCGGAGCGCGTCCAGCTGCGAGCCCCAGCGGCCCGCCGCCAGGCTCTGCTCCTCGAAGTGGCGAGCGGCGATGGCATTGATCTCCTCTTCAGTTGAGGAGGTGTTTAGGAGACGTACCTTCTCTTCCATTTCTTCTGTTTGCCTGGTACCAAATGGGATATTTTGCTTTAGAGTACAACTCAATTGTTTGGAGTTTGCCATTTCTTTGCCAGATGGCTTATTTTGAGGCTACTAGAGGCAGGAAGGGAAATAAAAGCATACTTAAAGCAACAAATCAAATGTTTTTTGTTTGTTTTATGTGGCCATTTATATGGTCTTTTTTGGTGATTGATTGAACTGTAGCTTAACAGTCATAATATAATCATTGCAAAGAAATATTAATACTACTGGGAGGTACTATTGCTAAGAGGCTGGGGCAAAACTTGAGAGATAAATTATATATAGCACTCTTTCCATAACATAAATAAATTAACAGAATCATTGAACTGAATGCATATTGGATGTAGTATAAGATACAATCGCTTTAAATGTAACAAACACTAACATTTTTTGAATGAAATGCATTCATTTGATGCAAGTGATAGGTTCATAGACATCTTATAGACACATTTTGTTAATTAGGTAGGTAGAAATTCTGGTACACTTACGATTGTGTCAACTTTTGGATATCATCATCTCGATTCTTAAGCATATTCATCACAGTCTTAGCATATGAGCTCTCCACCTGCAATATTGTCTCTAAAGCTGGCGAATGTACCAGCTTGTGGTACGCTGCAGCAAACACTTCTTCATCAGAGGTACCTTTTTGTTCTGCAAATTCCACTACATTGTCCTTGAAGAGTTTCTCCCAGTTTTTGACGATGCCTTCTACGTTAATCTCACTGTTTTTTAATTGGTTTAACAGTTTCTCATCCCTTTCATTGTGGAAGTTCTTTGTCTCCTCTGCTATGAATGTGGCTAGCTCTTCATTTAATTCTGGAATAAGTGTGTTGTAAGATAAAAGTTACTTAGAATTAAATGTTTTAACTTACATTATAACATTAAAGTTGATATTTTTCGTACTTTCTAAAAAAAAATGACGATATGGTCAGAGCTAATTAAGCGGATTAAGCTAGTCGAGGCCCCTAGGCAGTGGACTTCTGGGAGGCCCTAGAAGTCCACTGCCTAGGGTAATGAGGCCATTACCCTTTTCTATTTTGAATTAAATATAATTGTAGTAATACGCATTATGATTTATTTGTTACAAACCTGCAAATTGTAATTTTTTTAAATGAAATTTCTTTAGAATCGTTGTGATTTGAAACTTGTTACAATAAAATGTAAAATTATTTTTAAGTTGAGTTACAATAATAAATCTTGTATTTATCATAATTCTCCTGACTCTATAACCATCTCAATCTCTCACAGACTTTTAGACAGACAGAAGTTTCACTTCTTCTGTGTGCAAATTCCACATACACACTTAATTTTTTTCGGGCATGGGGCTCTTTGTCGATGCAGGGGCCCCTAGGCAGTTGCCTACTCTGCCTAATGGATAATCCGGCCCTGGATATGGTTTTCATTTTCTTTCAATAATATAAAATAAATGACTTACAAAATTAAACCTGGGTATATCTGATTATCCAGCTGATTTGGAAATTTATGTGCATATTAGAAATTACTTTTTGATGAAAAAAAAAACGTTTTTTTATTTGTAATAAAAATGTAAAAGACGATTGATCCGTAATTAATACCTAAATAAGTTGCCATATTGCGTTTTGTGAGCAAAGTAAATTATAGCATTAATTCTCATACTCTTAAGCTAAAATCATATTTTTCGGTGTGTGCAGTCTGCCATTTCGCACTTAGCTAGAATAGTAAGTCACGATCACGCCTAAACTTTAATTCTTACGAGATCTGTGATCACTAAGTTATCAGCGCATACCTACTACCCACCGTCTTCCAAATACACAGGAATGTGGAACATGTTAATGACCCGTTGCACCAACTCTCGAGACGAGCCAGCGTGAGGGATTTCCACTGGCACTTCTAGTCTGTACAACACTTCCTCGTTCGTACATGTCGGGAATGAAAACTTGAACGTTTTCACAGTGTTCTGGATGTCGGTCGCCATTGTTAATAAATAATTAATACATAATCAACAAAAACGAAACACCCACAAAAATAAATTCAGTTATCCATCTCAAAATGACAATAAACAAAGTTGACAACTGACTTTATTTTGACAATGACACTGATTGTTGTTGTTCACAGAGTAAGTAAATTACTTGAAGGAAATGTGAAGATTATCGGACGAAGTATATGTTCAATACTTGAATAATTTTTAACCCTCAATTTACATCCCTCATTCACTAAACGAGCTAACAGTTCACCTTATGATAATTGAATTCTCATCTGTGTATATTAATGATCAAACTCAAATATTGACTGAAGTCCTAAAATACATTTTTTTATAAGATAGTATTCTGTAAGTGCCATGAGCTTGTCTTTCTCGATGAAATGTAATTAAACTTACAGAAGATTTTTAGTATAGACTAAATATAACTATTTTTTTATCGTATAAAGTAAACAAACGAACATGGTAAGTGGTCACTGCCGCCCATGGACATCAGTAATCATCCCCAAGTACGATTAAATCATACCTAAGTTTGCTCACAGGTACGTTGCTACCCCTAAGGACTAAGATGTTCGCCTTGTGTATAAGTATAGTCGGCAAGCATGCCTCTACAAACCGAAACACAATAATTGTTTCACGGAGGACTATAAGGGTGGCGTTGGTACCTCCCCGGTTGAACTACACGAGTTCTATCATCTGGCATATATAGATATAATTATATAGATATACATATGAAATTAATTGACTAGTTAGACTAGTTTAATTGACAAATGGCTATAATTAGCGACGAAGCTAGTTTTGAGCGTCCCTGGCAAGATTAGAATTTAGTGCGCTTCGAGACTTTTAGCGACTTCAAAAAAAAGAAGTAGAATCTCAATTCGGTTGTACTATTTTATGTTAATTACTTCATAAGTCGGTTATTTATAAACACCGTAGGATATCTTTATCTTTCAAAATCTAATGTTTTTTATATAGATGAAATACATTCTAATTTTCGCAACAACTCCTAGGCTAGACTAGGCTGTACTAGGCTAGGCTCTGAGTGTTGTGACCCTGGCAGCCGTTCGTCTGCCCAGCTAATAGCTACGAACATGCTCCTAATATTAGTGATAACCAAGACATCCTGATAGTTAAGATTCCAGCCAAATCCATTGAGTGTCCCAGGATAGTATCCCAGGCTATTCTGTGATTTATCGAAGTTACGTTTTTTTTTTTAAAATAAGGTAACTGTGTTTAAAATGAGAAATCTACGGGAAAACCTTATCTTATTTTTGAGCAGCTAAATATTAGTAATATTGAATAGTCAGACTATCAACTTTTAAATAATGTTTCATTGCTTTGCCTGTTCTTAAATGACCTCGTTAGCACGAATTAAATATAGAACTTAAGAAACAAATGTAATATTTGTGTAGTTTAGTTTCCAAGGTGTCTCCCAAGTATATTGTTTAGGTTTTTTAAGGTACGTAAACTACTATAGTCAAATGAAAATCTAGATATAAAGGTCTGAACTTCGAATTCCTAGACGTAAAAAGCCTCTGTAACTCCAGATGGTTTTGATTTTATAGATAGTGTTATTATAAAAATTAAAACACCTATATCAAAATGCAAGAGACTAGTTTAATTCCAGGGAGTTTTTGTTTCATGTGATGGTGTGGTGTGGTGTGTAATGATAAGTCCAGATTTCTTAATTAGCCTTATTAGCCATTCATTACTCAGACTTGATCGAAACTTTATTTGAACAAAGTAACATGAATACATGGTATTCATTACACGATATACACTTCCGACGGGGGACAGTTTTAGTACTACAGTTGTTGGTATAGTAGAACTATATTTTCATTATATATAAATTAAAAAATGGAAACAATAAATTACATAGTGATATTAAATTAAATAAAAAATTGATCGGTTCACATCGTTTAATCCGATGTCATGGAACCGAGCGGCCGGGCGGTTCGCACCTCCGTGGTTAGTTCCTCAGTCGATGGATAGATAGATTGGAATTACGCGGCTTCACCACCCTCCTCTTCCTCGACGGCGGCGGTGAGCATGCCGATGAGCTTCGCGGTGTCGATGAAGCCCTTGTCGTCGATGTCCATCTGGTCGTACGCCTCGTCGACCTCGTCGGCGGAGAACTTGTCGCCCCAGGTCATGAGGGCGTGCCTCAGCCTCTCGGAGTCGATCTTGCCGTCGTCGTCGAAGGTCTTGAAGGCGGCGATGACAACGTCATCCTCGTCGGAGCCGCCGGACATGCGGTTGGCGAAGAGGGTGAGGAGCTGGGTGAAGTTGATGGGGCCGGACGCTTCGTTGACCATCTCGTCGAGCTCCTTCTCGGTGGCGAGCCTGCCCACGGAGTCGAAGGTGGCGCGGAGGTCGTTCTTGCCGATGATGCCATCCTTGTCGTGATCCATTAGCTGGAAGGCCTACGAAATAAAAAAGAGTGGTATAAGTAATAATTTTCCTAAATTAATTTGAATTTAACGCCGTGATATCATGTTCAGTGTAAGAGAAATCATAACAACTATTATCGCATGTGCCTGTTTATAAAACAGGCCGCAGAGCACGAGCTAAACAATCTTCATGATAAGTACTATAACTTATAAAATAAGGGTATTTGTTATGACTACTGTGAAATCTAGAACACCCAAGTAAAATTCTAAACTACGTGATAGGTATTTTAAATGGAATATTGACGGTTTTGCATTTTTATACTCTTTACTGGTATAGCTTTTAAAATACTATAAATGTATTTAAGTGTGATAGAACGGTGCGATGGATGACTGCCGCACCACCATTGCTCTACATATAGTGTGTGTGCTGTGTTCTGGTTGGTTGTAGACTTTGTGGAATAGGTGTAAGTGTAGGTTTCTGGTACTCACCTCTTTGAATTCAGCGACCTGCTTCTGGGAGAACATGGAGAAGACATTGGATCCAGTGCGCTTAGCCTTGCGGCTTCCACGCGAGGATTGTCTGTCGCCAGCGGGCGCGGCGGCCGCCTCCTCAGCAGGCGCGTCTTCTTTTGCCTTCTTCTTCTTGATCTTCTTTTCCTTGTCCGCCTGGAGAGAGATTATGTTGTTAGTCAGTTGGTGTTTTATTTAATAACTGTATGAAAATTTGATCTTCTACTGCTAGTAACCGGTGCTTTATTTGCCACGATAAATAGTTTAGGATATTTCTCCATTTCCTGAATAGGTACGTACAAATAGGTCATTGTTTAATAGTATAGGGAAAATCTTAATATCTGCTATGTTTATTTACCTTTCGGTCAGATTTTCTAGAGTGATCTAGACTTATTTTGTTTTTATTTAGTATTTTGAAAAAAATACTAGTTTCGTATTCTCGGATTGGTATTTTTTTTCTTGTATTTACTTTTATTATTATTTTGTATTTTTCGAATTATTTTAAAGAATCACAATATCCAGTCAATATGTTTTTAAAGAAGTCAAATAAAAATATAAATTTATTCAGTTTTTCGTATAGATTATTTCAATTGATTGGACGAAACGGATCTCATATCAAGTATCGCGCATCCCATTGATCATTCTATTATTAAATTCATATCCCAGATATAGGCGTCGAGGCGCCTTTATATTTAGATCGCAATCGGCGTCCGCTTACACGGGCCAACTTCGAATCTTCATTACGTAAATTTTCAGAAATAGATTCACTTGTTCTAAATTCTTCCGATTCTATTTCACCCGTTTAACGACTTTTAAACTTTTTAATTTTTAAAGCAAGTTCGAAACTTGGAATATATTTTATCTTAAGAATTTCAACATTGTTTCTAAATTGGACCCGTTTTGAATTATTAGTAGCTTCAAGCTAAAATCATTGTATTCATAGTTTTGAATTTATTCGTAAATTAGTTTGGTTGGTTGATTGGTTTAATAAGTTTGTAGACTTAACGGAGTTCCATAGTCAATATATTTAGCCCGTTAGATTATTTAAGTTTATCGCACGATTTGCTGGTCGATTCATAGTTTACTACGTTCGCGAAAGTAACTTGTTCAACGTCAGATTACTGTTCACCGTCACTTTGATTGTTTACAATTCCATCACTTCCTTCACATTTCACTTTATCACTTATTCTCCTCTAGCGTCACTTGCACTTACCATTGTGTTGTTTGTTGGATCGACGAAAGAGAGACTGAACCGCTCGGCAGTCCCACCCTGACTCCGAGATTTCGTTCCCTCTCGGAGATCCTACAGGCACTCCCCCCTCTTCCTCACGACTGTTGCGCACGCGATTCCATATATAGTTCGCCAAATGGGATAGCTACAAGACGAATCGGCATCAGAACGGTTTGGTTCGCTCGCGGGCTCAGCCGTAGACATTGTACCGATTTAAAAATATCTCACCTGCGACCGAATTTCACTTTTCGAACAAGATCAGTTGGTGTTTGTAGTACACTATATTGTACACGAAATATGAATCAACGAAGTAGAAATATCTTTAGATTCTCATCTCAGGAATACATGTACACTGTTGTTGATTCAGCTAATTGAGTTGATGTTTTTTTTAAATTCTTAGGAGATCCTAATTTTCTATTTTGATATTTGACATTTTTTTTAATTGTGCCTAAGATTTATGTTTGGATGTTAGAGCAATTGCAACATTGATTTTATCGATATACACGATTGATATACATTGAATTGTTGCTGATTCTGCTACAATAGAATTTTACGGTTTTTGTTAAACAAGTTCTTAGTGAAATTAAATTCCATCTTTATTTCATGTATTACCAACATTTTATGTTTATTTCAATTTATTTTCGCTAAGTTACACATGTTTGCATACACATGTTGTTTATAAGTAAATCCGTATTGGTTTTAATAAATAGCCTAAAGGTTTACATCACTTTGTGGTGACGTTTTTATTTATCATCATCATCACCATCATCGTAACCGATTATTGTCCCACTGCTGGGACATTAATAACCTATCACAATGAGGCTTTAGAATTTAGGACTTTCCACCGTACTTGGTTAGCGCGAATTAGTAGACTTTACGTTATGAGTTGTTTTTTTTAATCTCTAGACAAATAGGATTCGTAACGATGGTAACAAAACAAGAGATATAATCTATTTTGTTAATGTTTGTATTATCCATATATATAAAAGGCAAAACTGATTAACTGATTGACATATCAACGTACAGCCGAAACTACTGTACCTAGAAACTTGAAATTTGGCACAGGGGCTCCTTTTATGATCTAAGTGAGCACTAAGAAAGGATTTTTACGACATTCTACCCGTAAGGGGTTTTCGACTTCTGCGCGGACGAAGTCGCGAGCAAAAGGTTAAATAAAAGTAATTTGAAAAAACTTTTCATGATCTTTGACCTTGCGTAATATATCTCAGGATTAATTTTATATTTTGTTGGGATATAGTTTAAGGCCAATAGTGCAATGATCTTTTAGTATAATTTCACGAGCCGTTTAATGAGACTGATGGCATAGTTTGATAGACGCAAGACATGTTTACTAATGTTGTCATTTGCTCTGCCAAGTTCTTCATAAGTTGGAATAGATATGAAATGATAATTACAATTAATTATAGGTATCGCTCAAGACCTGGCCAAAAAGCAGAAAATACGTAGATATCTGAAATTAATAGATATATTTGTGTAGGTAACACTTATGTTTAGCATGTTTATCATATAGTTTATATATCTTCTCTCTGAATTACATTTTTGTATTATATTATTGGATTTTGTTCTGTCTATTGATCTATTTTGTTATCTCTCATATTTTTCTGCTTTTAAATCAGGTGATAAGCTGAACTAGCTATTTGTTCTCCAACTCCATTTTATTCTTTGTTATATTACGTTAATATTTACCATTATCACGTGAAGTCATACTATTTGGAATCAAGAGAAATTGTTGGCTACCCTCTAGCATCTAAAGTGGTTCGATCGATGCCAATATAATTGCCCAATCGGAATACACTAATAGCGATGTTAATTTTAGTATAACATTAAGTAGGTCTTATATCGCAGTATTTATGGAGAGAGCTATGCTTGGTATTTCGGTACGCAATTAAATTCAGAACGACGACAACATTAATATCTTACATTAATTTACATTTATTTCCCTATTAAAGCTTTGCCATTGCCACTTTTTCCCGGTTTACACCGGAGGAAGTGGCACAGCAACTATAGGTTAATACCTAATCTGTGTAATCACAGAAGATAGATCCATAGCGAATAACATATTTTAGGCTACTCTAGGCTAAGTTTAGACATAAGGAGATTTCCAGGTCGCCTATGACCACTTGGATTGAGGTACCGAAGAAAACCGAAATCCGTTGTATTCTGAGGTCGCAGAACCGGCTGAAATGGCGCTATTTTAGAGAGGGTTAGATATAGCCATAAACTTCAAAATATTGATAACTGGATAGTGATCTAAACAATAAGAAAAATGTTGTCTCTTCTAGTTTTTCTTCTGACTCAATTTCATCTTAGGTAATAGTCAGTGGATCCCTTGCATTGCGATTACCAAATTAAAATAATTTGTTTAATAAATTAGAGATTGAAATTGAAAAAACTTTTATGGAAATATCTAAAAGATATTGGCATTGCAATTCGTACTAAGCCTGCGCGGCGCTATGTCCTGACTCCTTCTCATCAGAGACGACAATGGCCTCCCTTCGTAAGATGAAGCCCCAAATATATTTTACAAACAGATATTACATCTTTACAAATCTAACAATTGTGCCGGTTACTGTTAACGTCGCATACTGTTATTTCTTTCGTTTTAATATAGGTAATATTTCACCTTTTTATTTACATTTACTTTTCTCCCATATTTTTTT
>DWNR01001701.1:0-14456 GCA_018250455.1 Polygonus leo | reverse complement strand
CGTTCGGGAATACCGAGCGATGGACGTATTGTAAAACGGGGGACGTCTCCGTTTCCGACGGGGACGGTGTGGGTAGTTTCTTGTGTAAATTAATTGTCTCGCTAAACTTATGTATAGGCCATGAAATTGAATGGCTGAGACTAATGTAATCCTTTGATGAACGAAGCTTCGGAATTGAATAATTGTAACCATCAAATTTGGCAACATACTCCAAGTCTCAATGGACGAGTTCCATCGCTCAAAAGTGCAATATCTTTAGGGAAAAAGATTCTGAAGTAGCGAGACAATGACAAGTTGCTTCTCGAACAGATTAAAGATGACCTGAACAAGATAGATGAAGTATCTCCAAATAAGGAAAGCTTTATGGATGGAACATAACGAATTAAATCATATTACCTCGCCTTCGTTGAGTTAGAGAATACACGATGAACGTGGATTTAAAAAATGTACTTAGAATGAGAAGGATACATCTTGGTTGGACGACCGAAATATTGCTGGAATATAATGATCATATAATGATCTGAATATATTATTTTATTCCGCATAATAGAAGGGTGACTCAATTGCTGTTTCTCGTTATTGGGTGTTTGATTCTCTTTGAATTGACTTTTTGTTCAAACCGTGTTTTAGGAACACTGAGTTGGATATTGATATAAACAAATTTGTCTTATGATTTCCTTTTTATTGCCAGGTGTTAATTCTTCCAAAATGAGTAGGTTGGATCCAAAATCTCGTAAAGCATACATCATTTCACTTTGTATTAGCCTCTTCAAAAGCCGTGGATTCCTCTTCTTTCCCGAAGAGTTTATTTTATTATTGAAGTAAAAACGTTTATAGTAACGATAGACAGGGTAAAATGCTTGAAAGCGCGTCAGAGCCGCTTACGCTTAATGTATTGCAAAATAGTCTATAACTACTCAACGAGTAAACTCAAATCGTGTTAGCTATTTACCAATTATTACGTCGTTTTGTTCCTGTGCACCGCTCCCAAGAACCAATTGAACGCGCTTAGCGACAATGCTGCGTCCCAAACCGCACCCTTCACGTTCTCTCTTTCACGCATCGATGCATAATGCAATTCAGCACGCAAGTAGTCACTGCTAGAAAAATCGCTATACGGCTTCAAGCATTACGCAATAAACAACATTGTTAACTTGTTTTGACCACTTTACCATATTGTCATTTGAGATATAGGGACTGTGGTTGTTTTTAGTTATAAGTCTTTACTTCGTCCCTATGACTGCCAATAATTTTTTTTGAGAATAGAAAAGTACTTGTGAACTTTTCTATTCAAAAGTCAAAATTTCTGCGCACAGATTTTTCCTAAAATTAATTCGTCAACGTTCAATTAACGTAAGTAAACACATACAAACAATACCAATAAAATATATATCCTCCTTCATTTAATTATAGTATATTATAATTATATCAACTATTTTCATTCATTTCCATTTAAATCTAGTGCGCATTTACGTCCGTCCTTGCGAACGTTAGCCGGTAGTCCTTCAACGGTGCGTGTTTTGCATGCACAAATATATAACTGCATACCTACATGCTACGAGGAAGTGTGATCAAAATTATAATTGCGGTATCTAAGTACGTACCGTTCATTCATTAGTGATTGCCGCGAATCGCGTTATGATTTCTTGGAAGTATTGGGTGTAGTATTGGCATCGGAAAAGGTATCAATAAGCTATCTATAAAATACTGTGGCATTATCGTATATCGTATCGGATATCGTACAGTGTACAAGTTGTTTGAATTTTGAGCCCGGTAAGAATTATGAAAGTTAGAAAAGCCTTATATAAACGTCTACGTATGAATAAATGGTATGGTCGTATTTCGTATATTTCTAAATTTAAAATCGCAATGTAATCGTAATCGTGACCAGGTGTAGGGAGGTCACACGTTTGATAAGAACTTGAAGGGGACTCTAACAATCATAAAATTCGTATGGAATTTATACACACACACACACATCTTCACGCCAAATCCCTAACCGGGTAAGCAGAGAGTATCGAGTGCCAAATGGCACGGTTCTGACATACTTGCCTAGCTTCTTCCACTTTCATAAATCTCTTTTTATGAAATTTATGGAGCATAAAATTTAAAAATAGTCCCTAGAAGTAGAAGTAGCAGCATATGACGATATTGGCCGCCATCACACATGACTTCTTAGCGATGGCATTCCTCCGACATTCGCGTAGCGCAATCTTGCGAGCACATGACGATCTTGCTGCGTAGATGTCGAAGGATCGCTAACGATTTAAAAACTCTCGAAATTATCTTTATTCCTAATCTTACTTCGTATCCTTGTTTCGGAGTATTTAGTACTACCAAAGCATTATTCACTCGTTTCTCTTAAGAGGTTCGATAATAAAATTGTGTCATTGTTGGTTGACACACCAATTCAAGTTATATTGTAGATAAAACTTATCACTCATGTTATAATTCAAACTAACTAGGTAAAATTTAGGCTATGATTTTATGCCATGAGTGAATATAGTATAAAAATTAACATTTTTGTAGTATTCATGGTAAAAAATGATCATACTCCCCTATCTCTACAATGCCGTCAGACCTTGATATCACAGATATTATCTTTAATTTAATTGTTAGTTAAGGTGTTGAATTTAAGTTTTGTAAATTTCATATTATTTTTAGTCGCTTGCGAAGCAGCGAAATAATGTATCTTGGATTTGAATGATATCATAATTCCAAAATTGTTTGTAAATTTTTATACTTTTGTTGCATAATACGAATTCTTGTTCTGTTATTGTTTAACATAGTTATCATTTTGTGAATTTTTATAATATTCTGTAGTTCTTGGGATTATTTTCTTGAACATACTTCATAACAACAATAAGTTTGTAAGTACACGATATATTGATTATCTGGTAAAAAGTAAAAATCGATATTTGAGCCGCTTTATTAAAACCAACAAGGATAATTTATGATATGATACGATAATTGACGTAAACACGATAAATTACTCCATGTAATACTATTAATATTCAAATTAAATCAATTAGGTATGCCGTCTCTAAACATTGTTTGTTTGTTGCAGGCGTAGGCGGTTGGGCCTGGTCAGCTCGCTGGGGTGGCGGCAAGGAGGCGCCAGCAAGCGGAGCTGCGGCGCTGACGGCTCTCAACCCGTCCACCGACCCCCTGGTGGCCGCGCAGTACGCGCCGGTACGCGACGCACCTCCTGCACCCGACGACGAGATGCGCAACCTTATGGATAATAAGGAGTGGTGAGTGGATTATATAGTGATAGTTAGTGTTAGATTACTGGAACGGAGGGAGGCTACTGCAGAGCTGACGATTCGAAACCCGTCCACTGACACATTGGTAGTCGCGCAGTACGCGCCGGTGCGCGACGCATCGCTTGCGCCCGACGACGAAATGCGCAATCTCATGGATGCAGTGGTGATCGGAGTGATGTGTATTAGAAGTAGTGTCGGGACTTTGTGGCGGAGGTAGGGTACCGCTACGCTATTAAACCTGTTCACAGATTCGCTGGTGGTCACATAGTACGCGCCGGAAAGCGACTCACCGCCTGTGGCCGAAGGCGAGATGGGCAATGTTATGGATAATAAGGAATGATGAGTAGAATGAATAATTAGCGTAAGGTGTTTGGAGAGGATTTTGAGTACCATTGGAAGCTATAAACCCGACCGCCGATCCATTGGTGGCTTAGCTGAAGGCGATCGTTAGTGATGCACCGCCCGCGTTCGAAGTCAAGATGCGAAACTTCATGGGCAGTAAGGAGTGTATATTGGAATGGGTGTGTAGTCACGGGAGCAGAGATTAAGTAAGATCACTTTATCTAATCTATGAGTGTCTTACCGTGCGGCCACTGTAGTCGGTGTCGGTGGATATGTTTAGACCGGTGTACTAGACAGTTCTAGCACACACACGCTCTAACGATATCCACCGTGACCGCACCATACGCTCCCGCATACGATGTGATGCGCAACCTCATGAACAAAGGAATGTGTAGTAGGTATAGTATACATGAATTGGGGTAGGGTTTTTGGGGCGGAGGTAATATCCCGCCGCGCTCACACGTGGGGAAACACACTTGTGTTGAACAATAGAGAGATTATAAACGCCTATCATTCTCACTGGTCATCTACATGCGGTAGTGGAGCTGCAGTGGATGGGTTAACGTAGAATTGATGATTTTTATATTTCAGACTAAAAATGCGGTAGTGGAGCTGCAGTGGATGGGTTAACGTAGAATTGATGATTTTTATATTTCAGACTAAAACGTTTGGCAGGGGCTTCGCTTTAATGTCGCAATGTTATTGTATCATCCTGTAAATTATTATTAAGCACTTTTTATTACAAAATATATGCTCTATCAAGACAGCATGGGGAATTTAGCAAAAATCGATTAAAAAATCATCAACATTTGTAGCTAATTAGTTACCAAAATGGCGATTCTGTTGCTTAACCGCTTATTGCGAACAATTGTGATTACTGCTAGCTTTATATCAAGTGAGCATGAAATGAGTGAAAGTCACAAATTTTGAGGATTTTTTATCAATTTTCTCTGATTACCCAAGCTATCTTAATAGAGCAGAAAATATACATCACTTTTATAATTGTTAAATCGTGAACCCCAGTAAGTATACGGAGTCGCGTATACAAACCGTTTATTTGGTAGCCCTTTAAAACTTATTATAGTATCAAAATATCCTCTATATGGAATAAATAATAATACCCAGATCGGCTTGTTGTGGACTGGACAAGTTTTTAAATTGGAAGTCGTGATAACATCTCGAGTACTCCACACAGTATTCAATACGCCGAACATTGAACTGGCTTCGATTGTCATTATTTTCTCTGACAATACTTCAATTGAATGGTTCTTTAATACAAGGTTTGCGTCGTGCCTTGGATTTAATACCTAATTGTTATTATATTTAGTTTTTCTATGAGAACAAAGTTAAAAATATTATTATTTTGTGAAGTCCCAAAATGAAGGAACTTTTGACCCCTGTATTACATAATTATATCATTACATATTTATATAATTGGACGTTTGTCTTTGGAGATACTGATGTTCCAAAAGTTAAGATAAAAACGGATCCTACTGGGACCAAAAGAACACAAGACTTGTAACCCTTCTTGTAAGAGACACAAGAACGGTTTGTGTTATGTATGTGTAGGAGTGCGACAAGGACGGAATTTCTCATTAGCCTAGTTCGCGCCACACGTTCGGTACACATTTCAACAGTATTATAGTATGTAGGTAACATATCCATTGTATATAATATCATTCTCCGAAGTTATGTCCAGCCGTAGCGAATATTTTAACAAACAACAGACATACATTTTAATGTAAATTGTTTGCCCAGTGTACTAAAGTGAGACAAAGAGGGGCAGTAAAGTTGCATCACGAACCTGGAGTTATGAAGTTGTTTACAAGTTGATACAATGCGTCACATGGCTATTGTTAGCCCTTTCCTAACACCCGTAATGATCGACTGTATTGTGCGTGTTGTTTGGAAGCGTACGATAATCATCGTACAAATACGATAATTTCGTGTCCACGTACGGTGTACGATAGCACCTTATTGTCGTACTCTAATTGTACGATATTTTGTATAACTACAATTATTATCATTTGCAATCTGGACAAGGAATAATGTTGAGATCAACCATTTCCTCAACGTATAAGGCGTAAAACTTAAAGGGCGTCAGGTCAATTTATACTCGCATTCAAATTGCTAAATCTTTCTAAAAAAATTGAAAACGACGGATATATGAATTCAATCCACTAAAAAGAAAGTCATTTATCTAGAATATAGACATTATTCTGGTTAGTACGATAATTTTATACGATAGTCAGATCGCTCAGGTTGCTACACTAAATATGCGTGCTGAGAGCCATTGTCCAAGCTAGTTTACATAACTTTTCCTATGGCTATAAGACTACAATACGATCTACATAATTCTCAACAATATAATAGGTGGCGTGACATATCGATTTTATACATATTGTGTTGAATAGAGTCGTTATGATAACATTTTAGCGCTAAGGTCTGTTAGAGAAAATGTATCAGTATCTTACCAGAATGATACGTTTATAGTACGTAGTACTTAATTAAGTACTGTAATAAGGTACTGGATATTTTAAGGTGTTACAACTCGTATAATTTAACCGATTGATCCTTATAATCAATAAAAATCATAAGGCAATTCTAATATTTTGTTGGAGACGTGAATACTATTGAATATCTTAGTACGCAAGGAAAGGAACGCGTTTTTTGATATAGTGGAAAACTTTTTCCAAATTTGGGTTTTATTACAAATGTCTATGGACGGAAATGACCATGTGAAACATCTCTAATTTGTATGCTAGCTCGATTGTTTCCTTTTTCATGCTACCTCTTTCATTAATTCGCAATTTTATGTCATCATCAGTAACCCAATGCTGTCACACGGCGGATCTTCACAGAATAAGAAGAATGTAGACCATAGACACAGAGCCGGATTAACCTTAAGGCAGAGTAGGCAACTGCCTAGGGGCCCAGGATCGACAGGGGCCCACTGCAGTCCGCAAAAAAAAGGTTTTATGGATCGAAAATGATAATCAACAATACTATTCTTTTTTTTTCAACGCATGTAACACTTTATAATCCTTTTAATAAGAGTAGTTAAAGAAAAAGGGTCCGAAAATTTTATTGCCTACAGGCCCATACAGGGTTAATCCGGCTCTGATTAAGAGTAACTCTAAGAACTCATGGCGCGGTTTTCTACTGAGCCTGCGCGCGGTAGTGGTTCTACCATCAAATAGACTGCTACTTTTTGCTATATTTCCACAACAAACTTACTGCCTAGCTCAAGAAATTACTTTCTTTCAAAAATCATGAAGTTTCAATTTGTGCGGCTAGAAAGCTTACACGCCCCACGTTACGTGCGGTAGAAAACTGCTTCATGAGCTCTTAGTCTTAAGCAGCATTTATAATTGGTTTCCAGGGCTTGATATAGTGACTACTCAACATCAGTTAGAATGCACGCTCTTTTATTAAATCTATGACGTAAAAAAACATATGTGTGAAAGCAGTTAAAAACAAGACTAATGTTTTAGTAGTTTTACTTATCTATCTTTATGTTTTTATTTAATTGAATATACGAATCACCTATTTATAATAACATCAAATAACCTACATTTCTTAATTCAGCGTATGTCAAAAATAATATGAAACTGATGAAAAGCGTAAATGACTCAATTTAAATAATTACAATTAGAATTTTAAAAAGCCTTTATGTTTGCCGTCCAATCTTACGGATGTCGAAATATCGTTTGTTTAGGCATATTCCAATTTACAGCTTATTTACAATTTCCTTAATCAAATTAATTATAAAATAGACGTAGAGTATTTTATAATTAATTTCAAGCATGAATTTAGCAATTATGGTTATAAACGAAAATATATTCTACGATTTATCAAATTGTAATATAAAAGTATACAAGAAGACCAACAGAATATTAAGTTCTTTACTTTCTACATAATTATATACTATTTACATAAGATATTTCAGATACAAAATCACTATTTACATTGAATTATTATTATGCTTAAACATAAAGAAATCTTCTAATATTCAGAATATCAGATAATAACAAAAATAAATAATTTATAAATTCACTGAACCGATATTATTGTGCACGTATAATAAATGAAATCATTTAAGTCTATTTGCTTGCCCATTAAAATTTTAAAGCTAGCAATTTTATTGTTTGTTTCAGTCTGAAGCACATAAATCAATATTAAAAGCTTCTGAATTAATTATCAATCATTTTTCTTCGTAATCATCATTGTCACTTTCAGAATTGTATTGCTCGTTTTCTTCTGTCACTTCTTCCACACGTGGTTTTTTAATTAAGAGTCCCTGTTTTTGCAACCTTTCTATGGCGTCCATTGCAGTTCGGTTAGCAACATTCATATCATTCCTCGTTTCAACCTGCGAAGATTGCTTAGCACTGGTTCTGACTATTTTGAGACCCGACATATTATTTAGTTTGGATATATGTTGCTCTGAATGTTGTTCAGACTTCGCCTGCGTTGCTGTCATTACAGATTTACCTTTTACAACTTTTGTTGCTGTAGTACTAAAATCAGATCTACTACTAGAAGTAGCGGTATAATTGACGGCAGAATCATCGCAAAAATCATCATCAAAATCATCCATAGCAGGAATCATAGAATCTTTTGGCTTCTTAAAACAACTGAAGTGCCCAGCGGCATCCTCGGAAGGTCTTTTCACCGACTGGTTCATAGCTAATGGTGAAATCTTTAGTGGTTTACCTATCACAGGTTTTTGAACACTTACTTGGGGAGATATTTTTCTAATGTTTGAAGGTCCGGGAGCATTAGCTCTGATTATACCCTGTTGTCTTGGAACTAATTGGTTTTGTGGTCTGACAGGAACTAATTGACCTGTGGGTCTTGGAGGCAATGGCATTCTAGGCCGCGGTGAAGCATTTCTTATTTTGGTACCCACTGTTTGAGCATTCCTTACTGTCATGCCTTGTAAGGGTTTCCCTTTTTGATTGGGTGCCATTAACCTTGGTCTATATGTACTTACGTTGGCATTTTGGGCAACTTGTTTTGAAGATTGATTTACTGTTCTTATTGTTTTTGTAACTGTTGTTGTTATTTCTTCTATAATCGTTTCTGATTGAAATGTTTTTACTGTTTTCACTGTATTAACTTGATTTGTAACTTTTTGACTTGCAGATGAAGAAGCAGTAGCTTGGTTAATGTTCTTAGCAGCTTGATTAACTTCATTATCGTCGTGTCGCTCTGCTTCTCGAAATTGTTTAACAGACGTATCTTTGGAAATATTCTTTGTCATACGAATAGATTCTTCTTTTTTGTTACCAGGTGAACCAACTTGCGGAAATTCAGTGTTTCTATCATTAAGAGATTTAATTGTCAATTCTCTATTATTTCTTTTGAAATTGTCTAAACATGTCGAAGCAGAATTCGCTTTAGGTAGCGTATTCATTTTAATTTGTCTCTCTATGTCGTCATTTGTTTCTTCTTCACTGTGGCTGTTGTGTGTTTCTTCCTCATTCTCACTATTGGACCCATGCGGTGACTGGACTATTACGTTTTCATTGTACTCCATATCAGGATCGCTAGGTATATCTTCGTCTTCTTGTACCTCTGTGATTTTAACTTTGTTAGATGTTTCTGTGTCACTTTCTTCTTCATCAAAATGTTCCTCCATATCTTCATCATCTTCCATCTGATATTTCTGCGAATCAGTTGACGAATATTGCGATTTTATTGAGATATTATTGCCCAATTTTTTCAATGTATGATTAAGTGTCATATTCATTTTTGTTTGAGTGCTATTTTTGGAGTCATTGCTGCCAGGACTTCGTACATTTTTATCCGCACCATGCACTTCCTTCTTGATGTTTACAACGTTTTTAGTGGGTGAATTAGTTGGTTTTATAGTAATATTCTTGCTAAGATTTTTTAATACATTTACTGAAGGTGCAGTCTTTGCTGGCGTTGTCTCGCTAGTTTTTGAAATATTTGCCGATTGCTTAGGCGCAGGCTCTTCATTGTTTAACTCTTGGTCACTATCGGAGTCGTCTATATTGAAAATCTCAATATCTTCATCAATTTGCTTGTTTTTTTCTATTTTATTTATAAATGATTTCGGAGAGTTAGCCGATGGAAAAGAGGGACTAGCCACCTGATTAATGGTGGGTTTTACAACGGGTTTGGCTGTAACGTTAGTAAGTCGTTTTAAAATATCCATATTAAATGTCTTTTTTGTATCTTCTTCTTTAATCAATTCTTTAGGACTGTTTTTAACTTGGATATTTCTCTTTACATCTAATGGATGATTAGGTTTACTTGGTGTACTTGACTGTTTTGCAATAGACATAGGAGTTTTGAAGTGACCATTGTCTCTGTCATTGTTTGCAGTTTTGACAGACATGTTATCATGCAACTCATAATTATCAGACTCCTCATCATCACCTTCGCTTTCATTGTCACATTTTGACGTAGAACTTGGGGAAATACATGGTTTAATAGTCAATTGCTTACTTAAATTCTTGAATGTGTCGATAGACTTAGCTGACGCATCTGGCTTAGTTTGCGGTAAATTAGGATTTTTGACCGTTATATTTTGACTACTTTTTGGGATTATTTTGGCAATATTCGATGGCATATTTTCACACATTTCCTCGTCATCTTCTGCTGTGGTCAATTGCTCCGTTTCTGTCAAATTGCATTTCATGTCACTAGAAGCTGGTTTTACTGTAATAAGACCGCTTAGGTGCTTCAGCGCATCTAATTGTTTATTATGACTTTGTGTTTTCTTTGCATGTTCTGTTTGGCTATTCGTAGCTTGTGAATGATTCTCTTCAGTATCACTTTCTTTAGTATCAGTATCATCTTCATTAGTTTCAAAGCTATCATCTTTATCACTCATCTGCATGTCTGTTTTATCATCGTCTTGATTTTGTGTAGTATCAGGAAAATCATTATCAGACATAAGTTCTGAATTTTCAGTTTTTGGAGCATTATCCATGGGTTTCTTATCATAGTTGTCATCGTTTACTACTGCTTGTTTATTATCTGTAGTAAATTCCATGTCAGTCTCATTAATATTATTGTCATTGTTAATTATATCTTCTTGATTTGAGTCATCTTTAGATAGAATGTGATCTTTATCTTCTGCTGCTTCTTCAACTTTAGTTTCATGAGTATCTTCATTGTCACTTGAAAAGGACTTTACAGAAGTAGATGAAGTAGGTTCTTGGCCTGATTGAGTTAATGTATTATCTGTAACTACATTCTCTGCAGTAGATTTCTTAACTATTTTGATTTGGCTGTTACCTTGATTTAACAATTTAGTCAATAAATCATTAGAGCTACTTACAGGTTTGGGTTTATCTTGAACTGTGACAGGAATACGATTCGGTATAGTTTTTACTGTATTAACAAGTAAATTTTTACTTGTTTTTAATAAAGGTGACCTTATAGCACTATTACTTTTAACAGTTATACCTTGTTTTTTAAGTTTGGCTATAGCAGATGCAGAAGTTGGCTTCATATCCTTTTTGCCTTTGCATTTCTTCAGGACTTGCTGTGTGGGAACCTCTTCTATGCCTTGTACATCTAATCCATCGCCAAACACATCTTTATTCATATTTAAAAATTCATCCAAAGTTATAGCTGCTTTCTTAGATTTTTTATGTTTCTTATGTTTCTTGGATTTTGGCCTATCACTTGTATCAGTGTTACCACTTTCTCGAGATTCATCCATAATTAATTGAAGAAATTTGTCCTGTAATAAATGAAAATATTATACAGTTAGTAATGTAAATACGGTAATTTGTAATGTACTTGAATGATTTCCTATGTTGGAAGTATAATACTTACAATGCCTTCAGTTTCAGAGGTTTTTGTCTCTTCTTCTACTTTCTCCATAATAGGGGGAACTGCTTCAAGCGAAAATTCGGTTATATCCATAGGTCTGAAAATATTTAATTAATATTAAGTAAACGCAACATTTAAAGTAACTGCTATATAAGTATGGCTAGGTCACATTATTTCAACTGCCATAATTCTGATAAAATTTTGGAATGGTGTAATGTCTTTCTTATTTAATTTGTTACATTTAATTACGACAGTCTTAAAGTAAAATGATAGCTGAAATTAAAAAAAAATTGGGATGTTCAGGATTTCGAAATTGACAACTTGGTCATAAGGATGCCAATAAGTAAAAATACAAGAAACTAAAGCATAATTGAATAATTACATAAGTAGCAGAAGTTTTTAAGTAAACATTGCATAGTCAGCTTTAAAGGAAAGCCTCATGAGCCTTTTTTTTAAGATTTCTTGCTTGGTTTTCAGAAAATTATTTTTCAAAATATATTTATGTTAAATATTGCAGGATAGTATGCAGTATAGTATGGTTGTTTTTTTATAACTATACTGTTTAAGAATATATTAATTAGTAGCTATATTAATAATAGCTATAATTTGCCATTTCGAACTACAGTAATACCTCTACCGCTTTACGCGACCCCGTTATGCGCGGTTTCACTATAACACAAAATCTTCAGGGGGAATACAAAATGCTCTTTCAAAAATTTACTCAGGTTAGGACATGTTGCAGAGTATAGACAATAATGATGATCGCGTCTTGACCGTGTGTCAAACAATTAAAAACAGTGTTAGGTGTTATGAACGTATTTTACAAGAAACTAAAAGAAACGCTACGCAAGAGACAATAGATGTTTTTTTCCGTAAAAAAAATAATTAATAGTATGTATTGCATTAAGTGTTTTTATAATTAAAGTGATTGACTAAAATGATTCCTATTTTTGTACATATTAAATTTTGACTACGTTTAATCATATTAACGCTATATTTTCCGGAACGCATCCCTCGCGTAAAGCAGGCATTACTGTACAAAATAATTGAAATAAAGTGACCTAGTCATTATATATTATAAATTAATTACATTTCAGTCTCATCACTGTAAACATCATCGGAGCTGTGGAAACTTAGATGCAGTTCGTATGCATCTAGGTGATAGAACACAGCATCACACAATGGACACCGTAATATCTCTTCAGGACTTTGATTCTCATCACCGTGATCATCACCCATGTGTTTCTACAAACAAAAACATCATGTTATTATTTTTTTGTTTACTTATTGCCCTATTTGTATAAGTTGGTTTAATTATATATGTGCACATTTAATTATTTTATGAGTATATATTTTGTTCAAAAATCAAGAAAACTTAATCATCATATTAATTATTCAAATTATTCCAAAAAAAAATCCAAAGTAATTTGTAGATTTCTGTCTGTGATTATTGTCATCAGGTAATTTTTAATTCAATGACAAAAATGTAATTTCATAGTAAAACCAATTGCACTAAAAATCAGACTTTTAAATCTTTCCCACAATTATATATGGTTTGAATATTTACATTTTAATTATACTTTTTTTGAAACAGAAAGTTTTGTGTTAAACTTACATAACATTAATAAATTACGTGGAAGTTTAACATAAAACTTTTATTGAATAATACTTACATGTAGATTCACTTTGTTATTGTACTCCTCTCCACAAAAAGGGCAGTAATAAATCTGTATCATTTCCTACAACATAAAATATTTATATATTAGTAGAAATATCTGTATATGGAAAGCCTTATATGCTAAAGTATTGAAATGAAACTCATCTATCACGAAAACACAAATATCACGATTACGAGAAAATAATTAAAAAAATTAAAATATATTTCTTCACTAAAATATGACCATGTCTTGCACAATAATATTTATCGGGGAATTGCAAACGGAGCTATGTTAAACAGTAAGTAACCTGTCATTTGTTACCATAATGGATTGTTACAAATGGTGATACTGAATTTCTGTACATAAGTGCCTAAACTTAATGTGGCTAAATCAGAAGGAGGTTCAAGGAATAGATGATTTTACAAGAAGGATGGAATACCTAACACATGAAATGAGTCACATAATTATAAACATTAGTTGCAATGATCACTCAACATTAGATTAGTAACATGCTCCTTGGGGGTTTGGTTCTATTCCCAAGCACATGTTGTATTACAATTTAATTATCATTTGCTTTTGTGAAGTGAAGGAAATAGATACCTACACAACTAAGAGATAAAATTAAAAAAAGTCAAGAGTGTGAGTGAGAAATCTACCATTTTGCACTTGGCCAGAGCAATGGGCTATGGCCTAAATCCTTCTTCTTGTGACAGGAGACCTGTGCTCAACCGTGGGACAGTAAAGTTGTGATGATAACAAAGTACTTACTTGGTTATAAGTCTTCACTTTCTTGGAATGACCAATAGCAGGTAATTCAGTATCCTGACGGTGAAAGAACTTATTATGGTACACCATGGCCGACACCACAAAGAAGTCCACCACACAGGCATCACAGTGGTAACTGACTGGAGAATCATTTGTTGGTACCATGTCTCTATGATTTGTCTGCATATGCTTGTTATATAAATGCTGGAAAATAAAGTAAATGAAACGTTAATAACTTAAAGGTAGAAGATTAGTGTCAAACTCATGGCATGGGTATACATTACTCTTCATTAATGCAATTCTAGTGATTACTAAAATATTAGTTTATCTTTGTAGCTGCACTGAATCTAAAGCCTATGATTTAGGATGTTTAGGCGGACAGTGACCACTCACAGTTAGATGCAGTCCAACTGACAGGTTGTTCATCTTCTCCTTTTTTTTTATAAATAATAAGATTAGTGTAAAAGGGCAATGCGTCAAATTGGCGTCTTTGGTGATTTTAGCGGCCACTAACGAAACATGAAAATATTAATTCTAGACACAAAAACAAACATAATTTGTCATTACAAGTATGCCTCTAAACTCAGTCCGAACCGAGATATAGACG